>JAVIWB010003778.1:0-10626 GCA_031893035.1 Dermolepida albohirtum
TTTATGTTTTCAAACCTATCAAAATAATCAACCTTTTCTTAAAAATATCTTAGACTGCTTCATGTTACAAAAATATAACCATTATATGAAAATGACAATTTGTAAGGAATAATGTTGTTGACAAATTTTTAAACAAAATTTAAGAAGACCCAAACATTTTATCACTTATTTTATGGAGTGACAAACGCATATTTGCAGGAATGGTGTAAAAGTACAATTTCCCAAAAATCCCAAAGCTTTTCGTAAATTTGGATAGTCCCAAATATTTCTTCCGAGTGAGTAATACAAATGAATACGTAAACGTATTGGAGGAAGATTGGATAATTTTCCCATTAAATGTCAAGATCAACATATATTACGTGCAGGATGGTGCCCCAGCTCGTAGTGCAAGAGTTAGAATGTTTTCCAGACAAGTCATATCATAATATCATGTCCTGCAAGGTCACCATGCGTACCCTTGACTTCTTTGTTCGGGGTTTTTTGATGGAAAAAGTTTATGCGACGTCTCTGGTCAATGAATAGGAAGTAATAACGCCACAATACAATGAATTATCCCATAGAACTACACAATAAGTTAATTGTCCCAGATATGTTTCGACGCTTCCCAGATACAATTCCAAACTACAGCTTTGACTTCAAACCAATGGCTACCAGTTTTTAGCATTTACGTTAATTTTCATTAGAGTTGAATTAAACGCATATTTTGTCGTATCATTCCTATTGATATTGATGGTTTCGTACTATTTTGAAAAACTTTTCTTCAAGCAATTTATATGGCTTAGCTAATGATATACAATACAATATTTCTGTATTAGGATTGTCGACTCGGGAAATAATCATAGGGTCCCCCATTGACAATTGTCCTCTATAATGCTGAAACTCCATTGGAAATTTTGACAAAATTTTTTGACATTTTATTAATGAGTTCTTTACTAAAATACCCTCAAACGAGTAATAATTTAGGATCACAAAGAAATTATCACTTTTTACCAAAATGATGCTGCAATCATAAAGAGAAACTAAAGAAAAATACTGGAATCATTCTATCTATAAATTTCGTCCTTAATTTAGATAAAATTTTCCTTTCATTCGGTTCCCAATGTCAAAAAACTTGTTGGAAATTCCGAAAATGCCCCAAAGTAAAAAATTCAAACCCAGATATGTTCCAACGCCATATATGTACATACATACGGAGTTACTATGATCAATTATTTTCACCAGATTTTTCTCCGAATTTAAAAGATGTTGTATTTTTTCTGTAAAAAACGATTTTCAAAGATACTGTTGTATCTTTTGGGTGAATCGACAACACAATAATACGTCTTTTTTCTATGTAATATGAGTAGCTTAGCCTTTCTTGGAATTCGATTTCAGTGACTTAAAGAAAGTAACCGTTTTTTTAATAAATTTTCCCCCAAAAATCTTGAGACCACTACATACTTAACAGTGGATCATAACTGTTTATTGCTATTTCATTTGTAAACAATGAGCACTTCCTAGACAATTTTGTTTCAATTTTAGGTACATGTATCTGTCCGGCCTATGTGACGGGAAAAAGATGTGACCAGTGTGTGCCCAAAACCTTGGATTCCAAAAAATTTAGGCTGCGAACCTTGCAAGTGCAATCCCTTGGGCATCAACGGAAGCATGCAGTGCGATCTCTTCACTGGAACTTGCGAGTATGTGGACCAGTAGATTTTTCTTGTATATTAAATGTTATGTAACGAGTGAGTATGGAACATTTCCTTTTATCTATGTACGAGTATATTTTTATTGATTGCAAATGTTCAGTTATCTTCGATTTCAATCTTTAAAATTTCGGAAATGCGTAAAGAAACGTTATTTGCAAATATTATTTTTTATTCATTTTGTTGTTCTTGCTTCTTTATACTAGTTTATGTTTTTGAAACCTGCTTATTCAAATGCGAAAACTTCAATTTTTATTCCAATTAGATGTTCTCCGAGAATCGAATCTGGGCCCTTTGCTGTTTTTTTTTTCTTCAATAATTCAATCCCTTTTCTTGCAGAGTATACCGACTAAATGTTTAATTTTTCGGAAGAGAGATTTAAAAGGAAGGGTAATTAAGTTTTATTCGAAAATACTAATATGCAATCACGACTACTTTCGAATTTTTTAATTTTCGTGTAATATGTTGAAAAAATTCTTTTAAACACCTATATCTAAATTATTAAACTTTAAGAATATATTTGCTTTCGTCAATAAACTCTCTGAAAATCTTAACGCCAATGAATATAATTTCTACACAGCTGCAAGGAGAACATGTGGACGGACCTGCGACGTTTGCGAAGCGGGCTACTGTGGATATCCCACGCCACCTCTGCAACAGTGACACTCGAGATAGTCTAGACGAGCTTACACTTTTGGCCACGAAGTAATATTGCAAGGAAGGTTGCTACATCCCCAGACGAGCAAAGAACAACAACAATTTTAAAGTTTCTATGTTGTCATTTATTGGAATATTTAGGGAATTTATGCATGATCATTAGGCTACTGTTACTGTTACTGCTTGTACAAATAAATGTTGTGTATTCTTTCTTGCATTCCTTAATTTTTATCCCTTATACTAAACAGTAAACATAAGCAAATAACCCTCGTTCCAGTCGTCATTCCAGAAATAAGGAAACAAAAAAAAACCATTACTTTTTCAACCTGTCTGTGTGATACTAAATGCCATAATTTTCTGTACCAATGTCGCCACAATTTCGATGGTGGCAGATGGGACAAATGAAAAGAGGGTTCTGTAACTTTCCCATACGCGAAATTATATATCGTTTCACCCCTCAAAACTTAATACTCTTTCTTCTAGACTGTAACCGCTATTCTGGGAGTAGTCAAAATGTTGCCGGTTCGGTTCGGTACCGGCCAGTGTTCCAGTGTAAAGATAAGTGAAGGCCACGTATGCGAAAAAGCAAACCCCTTTATTGGAATCTGCACGTGTAGAATGTCAAGGGTTTCAAATTGCAAATGCAATTCCGCTGGTAAAACCGTGTTAACGCCACTAAAGCGGCCACCTGACTAAAAGCGGCCAAGTTTCCCCGAATCGACTATAAGGAAATTCCCATATACAAACACGTTAATTACGGCCACCTTTGTAAAACGGCCGCGGCCAAATAACCCAAACTTTTACGGCCTATTTTCATAGAAATTTACCTGCCAATGTCGGCCGGACTATTTATGACATGTATATCTTTATTGACGGAAATACCTAATACAAATTGTCGGGGTTTCCCGGGGTTTCCTATTACCTGGTAGTAATTCACCCTTGTCGATTTAAACTTTATTATTCTAAAGGAAACAATTCAGTTTAAAGTTGTCTCCGTATTCGAAAGGTTCTTAATTAAGTATGTCGCAAAAAAGAAAACGTTTGTCGCTAAAAGACAAAATAAATATAATCGCGGAAAGTGAAAAGTATGCGTTAAGTTCGCGAAAGTTGGCCGAAAAATATGGGGTTGGAAAAAAACAAATTAACGATATTATGAAAAATAAAGGTGAATTAAAAAAGATGGTCGAGGAAGGTGTTAACATGGAGCTAAAACGAAAATTTCCGAAGTCGGAAGGATTGGCAGTGGATCAAGTCGTCTACAATTGGTTTTGCAAAGCCAGAAATAAAGCAATTCCAATATTTGGGCCGCTACTTAAACAAAAAGCACTGGAGACAGCAAGCAGTTTAAAGATGGAAAATTTCGCAGCATCTAATGGATGGTTGGAAAGTTTCTGTCGGCGACACAGTATAACTTTTAAATCAATTTGTGGTGATTCCGCAGAGGTTAATTTGGACGATATAAAAGACTGGAAAACCAAGTTACCGTTGATTTTAATAAATTATTCTCCTCGAGATGTGTTTAATGCCGACGAAACAGGTCTTTATTACCGCGCTATGCCAAATAAGACATTTGCATTAAAAAGTGAGAATTGTGCAGGGAAGAAGGCAGCAAAACAACGTTTGACTGTTTTACTATGTGCAAATATGGAAGGTGAGAAGGAAGATCCATTAATAATTGGAAAAAAGTAAAAATTCTCGCTGTTTTAAGGGTAGTCATGTGGACAAATTACCCTTAGAATGGGTTTCTAACAAAAAGGCATGGATGACAACGGAAATTATGACAAGATGGCTGCATAAATTTGACAATAAAATGAAAAAACAAAATAGAAAAGTGCTTCTTTTCTTGGATAATGCCACTTCACATTCTAAAGTTCCATTAGAAAATGTTAAACTAGTCTTCCTGCCGCCAAACACCACTTCGTATTGTCAGCCCTTGGATCAAGGAATAATTCAGAATTTCAAATTGATTTACCGAAATTTTTTGATTAAAAAGCTTCTAACGTTTATTGACAATGAATGTGATTTTGAAATTTTTGAAAAAACATAAATTTAGCCAATGCACTTGTATGGATTACAGCTGCTTGGAAAAAGGTATCTCCTGCTACAGTTAAAAAATGTTTTTCCAGGAGGACACAATGTTTGATGAAGAAGACGAAATACCCCTTGCCCAGCATATCCTGCAGTTCGTAACGAATTTTTGATGGATTTAGATGAATATGCTTCTATTGATCGTCATGTGCCTACAGAGAGCCCTAACTTCAGTATTCCAGAAATTATTGAAGATTTGTGCAATAATGATGAAGAATATAACTCTGATAATAGTGACCTGGACGAATGTGAAACTCCAAAATCTAGTTTATCTAGTATGAGTGAAGTGTGTGCAAAATTAAGAGACATACAAAATTATTTATTGTGCAATAACAATGGTGACATTTATGTGGATGTTTCTAAAATTTTACTTACATGTGAAGCTGCAGTTTTTAAATCGAAGCTAAAAAATGTGAAGCAAACAAATATTGAAACATACTTTAAAAAATCCTAATAAATTGTGTTTTTTCGTATGAATATATTGTAATAATATGTACATATAAATAATTTATTAGATGTCATATTATCTATAATATGTAAATACATTAAAATTTTAATTTTCTTACACATATTTGTATTTATATACTATTTACTTTAATTAATAAAATAAAGAAAGCAAATCCTAAAATTAATTATGTATTTTATTTGTGAGACGAAAAACCTGTCAATTACGGACACCTTTATATAACGGCCAATATATTTTGCTTTTTGGGTGGCCGTTATTGACAGGTTTTACTGTATATTTATTTTTACACTCATTGAAATGTTGTAGACAATAGAAAATGACAGGTGACGTTGACAGAAACAAATTTCCAAATCCATGAAGAAATATCAGTTATTAATTATAATCAAAATGATTCGGCAAGAAAATACTTAAATTAAATCTTCGCCTGACTCAAATTTCATGATTAAACTGTCCCTAATATTCTTATATTAATGTTTAATTATAAAGACGTACATTAATGTTATACTTAAAATGAATCGTTATCAGTATGTCGTGTATAAGTTGTTTTATTTAAGATCTACATAAATATTGTTGCATTTTATACGTCCGTGTGTCCTGTAAATATGTATTATATGATTATTGAAAATATATGAGTACAGATATATAAAAATCGTTTTATTTACACTAGAAAGCTATGCATTTTCCACTAACAATAACCTCATGAATTCATTTATGGTGAATACGTCTCGCTTAGTATTTGTAAATATAATGGATGGGCCATTTAAAAGTTTAAATTTAAAAATGCAATACAACAAAAACGGTTTGAAATTTTGCCAAATTTATTTTTTTGTTATAAAGTACAATTGTTCCGGTTAGAAGTACCTAATATTACAATATATCAATCATGGGCCGCCGCGGCTGGCCTCACAGTACATTTTCCACTAACAATAACTTAATGATATTATTTATGAATTTCATTGTACATGGTAAATACATCTCAGTCTATATTTGTAATAACACGTTCATTCAATATTATTTTGTATTTAATTTTTAGATTTCCGTACTCTATTTAATGACGGTTAAAGCGATATAAATGATTTTACTTCTATTCGAGATATGGAGGTATAGTTCTCTCTCGCTACTGTGTATTATGTAGACATGTACATATATATATAATACATATAATATACATTATAATTAATGTTATCGTCGCGGAGACTATATAGGTGCGATTATAAATAAAATGAGTAACGTATACAGTGTGTATCAGCCAAATGGAATAAATTCGATAATAATTAAATGGGAGGGCGTTCGAAAAAACGCTCGGGCACATCGATTGGGATTTTTAGTTGCGTATTTTTTAAATAAAAGTTTATATACAGGGTGTGTCATGTAAAAGTGGTTAATACCAACTTTCTTATTTTAAATGCAACACCCTGTCAAATATTAAATTTTTGGATTCTTTAGTATCTATAAACTCCTGCAGAAAAACCGATGTCATTTTTTGATCTTTAATTAATACCAACACATCTAGTGTCATCTATAGGTCTTGCTACCTCTTCCATATCGAATGCTGATAAGTCAACTGTATGTAACAAGTACAAAGTTCGCCTCAAAAGCGCTCCCTGAGACCCTCCACCCTTTTTAGTTTGTAATCTAATATTTTCATCTTAGTGTTTAACATAAAAGTATATATTCAACAATTGATAAAAGTTATATGGTAACATCTACTTGACTTTATATAGAAAGTCTGAAGTAATGAAGAAATTCTGAAATGCAATATCTGTTCTCTTCAAAGTTTGAGTTAATGCCACCAACCAATTCTTGTCTAGCGAACTAGTGTCAATACTATAATGCTTACGTCTCTTTTCGATGTTAGTACGAGGGTAGCTCGTTTATATTTCGGGAACTGATGATTGCATCGTGAAGTTTGTCATTTTTGCACAATACAATCTTGACAGTTTTATTACCCGGTCGCATTTCTATTGTTGACAGTAACTTAAAGATTTTATGTCAGCGAAAAATGCAATTACAACTTTCGGCGTGGATTATCACAACAAGAATGCATCGACGAGCTGAATTCTTTATATGGCGATGAAGCACCATCCAAAACTACACTATATCGTTGGTATAGTGAATTCAAACTTGAACGGCGTTCTTTGGACAATGAATTTCATGAAGGTCGTTCCGCAATTGTTGTCGTGTCGGAAAACATTAATGCAGTGCCTGAATTACTAATGCAAGACCGTGTTATCACATACCGTGAGATCGAGGCATCTCTAGGTATTAGTAACAATAGCGTGCATAAGATCCTGCATGAACATTTAGTCGTTAAGAAGCTATGTTCACGTTGGGTACCGCATAATTTCACGACCACTAAAAATACAATTTACCCCGGTGATGGGTGCCCAAAATGCAAAAAAAATAAGGCGGTGCTTCAAAGAACATTTATAAAGTCCTCACAGGTGATGAATCTTGGATTAACGATACCCCGATAGAAAACAGCAGTCGACTGTGTGGTTATTCCAAGATAAAACAAAAAACCAACAAAAGTCGTTCGCGCTCAAAGCCATCAAAACAAATGGTCGCCCGTTTTTCGGAAAATCCTGCCACGTTGCAATCGTCCCTTTTAGAGAGTTGTAGAACGGTCAATTCCGAATGGTACACAGCTATTTGTTTGCCAAACTTTTTTGAAGAAATGGAAAACGAACCGAAAACGACAGATCATTCTCCACCATGACAATGCGAGCTCTCACAGATCGGTTCAAACAATTGAATATTTGACCGGGCAAAACATTGAATTGATAAGCCATCCGCCGTCGCCCCGATCTAGTACCCTGTGATTTCTTTTTGTTCCCCCACGTGAAGAATAAACTTCGTGGTCAACGGTTATCTACGCTGGAAGGCGCAGTTGAGGCATTCAAAACTCATATTTTGGAGATACCGCCTTCAATTGGCAGCAATGCTTTCTCATTGGTTTAAACGAATGCAAAAGTGGATTGATTTTTAAGGAGAATATTTTGAAAAGCAATAAAAGTATTTTCGATAATAAATTTTTTTTTTGTTTGCTAGTCCAGGAATCAAACGGACCCCCGATTTTAAAAGATTGTTGCATTAATAAACTGAATATTTTTATAAAAGTTTATTAAAAAGACATAAAACTATTTCTCCTAATCGTAATAAGATATTTTGTAATCAATTTAATTCTGCATAATATGTATCTATAATACCTTTTCTAGTTATATACAATGTCAAAGTAAATATGTTTACAGAGATATACACATAACACTAAATATATACCTTACGTAAATGCAAATATTCAAAAAATGGTGAAAAAATCGGGTGACTGACTTCTTGAAAACATTATTTTTGGAAAAATTTTCCGCTGTTGTTTTATCCAACTCGTAGGCGAGGACGTTAGCGTACACGCCAAGACCATAACAATGCCCCTTAGTGGCACACCCACCAAAGTTTTGTTTTCGCAATTCAGGGGTCCCCCAAAATCTAAAAGCAAGCACCCCTCGGATGTGGGTCATAACATTTTATTGTGTATTTTCTCACGCGACTCACGTTCATATAAACACTTTTCAAAAAAGGGGGTTCCCTTTTTTTCCCCAGTGGTGGTACCAAACCCCAACACGACATTTTAACAAGACCGGCATCTTATCAGCAATTTCAGCAATTGCGGTCAGATCATCAATTAAATTTTCTTGTCTATTTGCACAAGTGCGATGTCGTGACATAATTTCTTACGTTTTTTCTTGGTGGACACTTCGGATGTCTAATCGCTTTCACAGAATTCCTTTCTTGATAGTTATCAGTTAGTGAAGCATGCCCATACGCAAAATTAGAATTAGGTCTTTAATATTCGTTGAATTCGTTTCTTCTACGGTGCAATGTGCAGCTGTTAATACCCACAATTCATGAATGTAGGTTCCTCCGCAAACTATTGTCGGCTTAGGTAACTTTTTTAATAACAGGACGAAGGATGGAAAGTCTCTAATATTAGTATTGCTACCACCAATTATTCTCAGCTTTAATGTTTTGTCGTTAAAAGTTTTATTAAAATGACAATACCCAAAACCGCTAAATGAGAAATAAAATATTACGTGTAAGATGCTAAAATTTGTTTTCATCCCCTTTTTTAATACAATGAAACATTAACTTAATTTTTTTCAATATTTACATCCTAAATAACCCCTCATGAATAATTAATTTACTACTATTATTCAAAGCGTCAATTCCAAAGCCCGTAAACTTTTCTTTTTCTAAATACTGTTTTAAACCGTAATAAAAAAATTTTCCATAACAATCCGGACATATTTTTAAAAACATTCAAAAAATGCGTTCAAAAGTCCCACATTGGTGTTAATTCTTCAACTAATCTTTGTTATGTCAGCATACGTCAACAACAAAATAAACAAATTCTTTGAAAAACTATCGTTTATGTGCGTTCTGTTCAAACAAACGTTCAAAATTTTAAAATCAGTGTCATTTCTATATCATCAGTGCATTATATTCATTACTTTTGCTCAAATTAACACTATGTCAACACGTAAAAAGGACTTGGAGATCGTCTATAATCTGGAATGGAAAAAAAAACCAGTTAATGGAGATGAAAAATAAATATGGTCGGAATATTAGACATTCCGGCCACGACACTGGACTGGCAGATTTTTAAATCATATTTGGCTTTTTTTTTGCAATTATTAGTAAGGAACATATAGGAAAATTTGTTATTTTTAGCTAAAAAATTCCGGAGCCGCTGATGATAATGTCAAAGTATCATACATTGATTCGAGGAACGCGAAAAAGCTATCAACTCACAACTAGATTTTGAAATTGCTTTGTACACATTCAGACACAAAGTAAATGGGAGAAATCATTACATTAAAATTAGATTGCATTAACAACAAGAAAACTACCAGCAATAGTGTCAAAAGTATTCCCAAAAGGGTTTTTCTGAAGTCAAGTAAAAATGAAACCTAAACTAAAAAAAAAGAAGCCCCCAGAATGGTTTCTGATTTATATGAAAAAGGTAATGCATTTTTTTTTTAATTAGATGATCATTAATGCCTTTTTTATATGTGTATCTACAGTTTAAAGAGGAACTTCTTAGAAATCTCTACAATATGTTCTTCGAAAGCACATCAAATAATTTTTATCATGCTGAAAAAAAGCTGATAGTTATAAAGAATAGAAAAACTCCGTTACTTTTAGGAGATCCCATGAATGAGTAAAAAAATAACGATTTATTAAATTTACTATTATTGATGCCTGATATTTTTTCTATTTACAGTAAAGAATTATTGAAATCTGCAAAAATCGAGAGAAAATTGGAATCAAAATTAGAAAAATAGAAAATAAAACAATGAAAATCAAAGCAAAGAAGATGGCTTTACGTGGATCAAGTGACAGCGATGTGGGAAGAAGCAGTAGTAAGAATGAGACTTCAACATATTTACCACAGAATGGTAGCAATGATATGTCAATGAATGCTTTGTAATTAAAAAAAAGATTATCCACACATGAGTGGTGGCGAACCATATTGTCAAACTTGGGGGGGTTTGTAATAGTGGAATGCTGCCTTGGACATCAGACGTAAGTGTTTGACATTTATTTAAATTTCTATCTTTTTAAATTTATTCCAATTACAATATATATAAAAAAAATGTGCCTAATCTTCATTTTATAATCCGTATTAATCAAAAAATGTCCCAATCTTCATTTTATAATCTGTGTTAATCA
>JAVIWB010003779.1:0-108938 GCA_031893035.1 Dermolepida albohirtum
ACATACAGATGGCTAACTTTTGTTCGTGCATAAATCTTAACATTTCACATGGTGTTTTAGAATTACCAAGGAGTTACATGTCACTATAAATAACAGCTAATTCATTTTTTAATTGAATTTGATCAAAAAATTTATATTGTTCAAACAAATTATTTAAGAGCCTCTGAGGAAATGCCTTCGAATATTCTTCAAATTTACTTTCTGTTAATAAATCAAAAAAAGCAAGTTTTTCTAAATCAATAAATCTAATTTCAATTTGACTAATAACGTATCTAGAATTTCGAAAAATAATTTTCTATAATTTTGTTTAGTATCTGGAACGTCATCAATTCTACGCCTTTTATGTGCAACAGATTCGTCTGACATCGAATTTTCGTATACAGTACTGAAATATGTATCACACTCCCGAAATTCTCTAAACTTATCAAGCGAAAAACGTAATTATTATTATTATTATTGAAATTTCTGTTAGACTTACCGTGTATTGTAAGAGATTTTGATAAACCAGGGTTTGGTCTTGGAAGGTTTTTGACATATAATTGATCTTCTACCGATAGAACAACGAACGTATTTCTTATTAAAAAATCTACAATGTCTTGTGTATTTCTTACATTTTCTAAATCCATATTCACAATTTTTAAATCACTGAAAATATCACTAAACAAATATTAAAATATTTAACCTAACTTTGTTATTCCCCCAACTGCTGTAATTTGCGATTCGGGCCGAGAATGTCAGCCTCGAGTATATTCGGTAGTTCGGCGATTGTGATTCGATGAGAGGCTCAGTTCAAATTGGCTTCAGGCTAAATAATACATACATACATTGATATCTAAACAATATCTACTTGAAACAATAAAAATACTCCTGTTAAAACTTAAAACATATTATTTGCGTGGAGGAAATATTGAGAAACTGTACAAGAAGAATGTAAAACTTTAGACATCTTTATATCATTAAATAAATACTTAATTTATCCTATTAATAATGCTTTCTATATTATTAAAAAATTCAAAAATCTCACAATAAAGTTAGAAAAATCTATTAACTTTTTGAATATTTTTTCTTCTTTGTTATCTTAAATATGTAGCTAATACTTTACTGTAATTTCCATAGAAATTGAGAATTTTTTTGACTGCTGTAGTGCGTTATAAATTTTCAATGAGAGGCAATGAGTGGCCGGGCCTCAAATATTCGTGTTTAGTAGGGATATACATAGATCAAGCATGAAGTTGGTCGGGGCAAGTATACGCGCTCGTACATTCGCACGGAATTAAAATGAAATGATAAATTTGTACTTTGCTTGTAATGCCGGTTTATTTAAAACTATTTTCTTATTGTTTATAAGATAAATTCTGAATAAAAGATGATAATTAATTTATAAAGAATTTTAAAAGTATACATATTATTCTCGTTATAATTCCAAGATTTAGATGGTGAGGCACTGCCTCACCTGCCTCACCTGACCAGCCGCCACTGAAAGAGACATATGACGTGAATTTACAAAAATTACTTGGTAATAGAATAAAAAGAATAACAATGAAAAATGAATCTTGTAACTGATACGCGTCCATGTCTGTCTGAACTCTTTTTTCTATTAATATGAATATCAAATTGCACGAATAAAATTTCATCGATAGTAAAAGTTGCTAAAACAAAATCATGTTAATACATAAGTCTATAGCACTTTTTGCTTCTGACATGAGTGCATCAAAATTATCTAAATTATTTGAATGCGATATTATCGTTTAATTGACTAGTTTTTATGTGTTTGAACGGGGACTGTTTTTAATTGACAAATTAGAATAGAATGGAAAGTAGAAAAGAAGGAGCATTTCTACATATACTTTTGTTCGATGTTAACAAACGGAGTTAGTGCATCGGAAGCCTCTAAAACCATCGGTACTGTTTACGGAGAAAACAACTTGGCAGAGTACAACACGGAAATGGAAGGAGTACCACTTTGATATAAAGATTCTGAACGTTCGAGGCGACTATCGGATTTTGATAAAGGTCATCTTATTTGTTAAAATAAACATAAACACCTGAGTATTTAATCGCTAATGCTTCGATTTTCAATTTTAGCGATTAAGTTGTTGATGTTCAATCTTCAAAGAAGAAGTTCACAAAGAGATTAACGCTCAAATAATATTTAACAATTTCTTAAGCAAAGGTTATATTTGGAATTTAAAAATAAACATTATTTCTCATTAAGGCAGTGCAATTCTCACGCTGACTTAGGCAGTCGTGATCCAAGACGTTAAATTAATGTCCTATTATCTCTATAACCCCACTTTGGTTCCTGTTGTCCTAAGTTAAATTAAAACAAAATAAGAGTTCAACCATTGACAACACCTCAAGGAGGAATGACAACATATAAATACCATGTTTCTATTATACTTCCGCAATTTATTTGCCAAAAGTAATCTCTGATATTAAAACCAAATAACGAAGAAAACGAATTATTCTTTTTCACAGCAAGGTAAGCTATAGTTCACTTTGTTAGGGAAGAACACGGTACGTCGCATATTAATAGCTTTAGCAATCAATTACATGACGATCCAACATGCTGAATTAATGTCCTAATGTTTTTGTAATCCCGGTATTGTTTTTACTTTTCTCTCAATTAAAAATAAATTGCAAGGTTGAGTTTTGACAACACCTTAAGGAGCGAAGCATATACTCGTAAATCCCATGTTCAGGTTACACTTCAATTCGAATTGAATAAGTATTTCACGACCTGGTCTAAGAATATGCAAACATACATACATAAATACCGAAGCAGTTTATTTAAGAAAGAAATAATAGAATCCATCGTTCAAAATTTACCCTTCTTCCTGACAATGTTCATTGCTGAATAAATATTTCACAAACTAATCTAAGAATATGCAAACATACATATGCATATGTATAAATACCCAAGAAATTTATTTAAGAAAGAAATAATAGAATTTATTCGTTCACTATATACCCTTCTTCTCAACAATTTTCATTGTTTAATAAGTATTTCATTAGCTAGTCTAAGAATATGCAAATATATATACACAGTCTATCGCAGAGACAACCGAACTCTTTTAAAATAGTAATTCTTAGTGGCGCCATCTATTAAAAAAATATGCGTCGGTATGGTAGATTTTTTATCAGCGTTATGTCAAAATATCATGACATTTGCATCATTAAAAGCAGATAAATCGCCCATAAAGTAACAGTGTGTATTTGGCATTGGTCGAAAAATGAATTTTGAACGAAAAACAAATATCAAGTTCTGCTTTAAACTCGATAAAGCGTTTACTGAAACGTTTAATTTGACGAAATAAGTGTAAGTTGATGCGTATTTATCACGTAAGAGTGTGTATGAGTGGTATAAACTATTTAAAGACGGTCGTACGGATATAAATGACGACGAATATCCTGGTCCAAAAAAATCTGTGGTTACGGAAAATAACGTCGCACTGGTGCGTGAATTTGGGACTAAGAAAGATTTGCGCAAAGTTCGTACCACACAAAATCTACCCTTTTTCCTAACAATTTTCGGAAAATTCGTTAAACTTAGAAACCATTTAAATTTTCATTTAATATCGAATATCCTTTAATGCTTACCATCGTGAAGAACTATAGCCCACAACAATCCTTTGCCTCTAGTTTCCTTTACGAAAGCTTTGGGAAGCTTCATCAATTCTTTCTCAAGGATTTTACCCAACCGTTCGGCATTTTCTATGAGTTTTTCTTCTATGATAACATTGAGAGCTGCCACCGCCACTTTGCAAGCCAAGGGATTACCGCCGTAGGTCGATCCGTGTTCACCAGGCTTAATGCAAAGCATAACATCATCATCAGCTAATACAGCTGATACCTATAAGAAGATGAAAGTAAAAAATAGAAACTTAAAATCATTTTTTAAAATTTTTCGTACAAAATTCTCATATTTTCAACTATTGCATTAAACTACTCCTATTTTAATAAAGATCAACGTACGTATATACTTACAGCCATCATACCTCCAGATAAAGCTTTGCCAAGACAAACGATGTCCGGTCTGACGTTTTCATGGTCGACAGCCAATAACTTTCCAGTTCTTCCCAGTCCAGTTTGGACTTCGTCATCAATCCACAAGACGTTGTATTTCGTACACAATTCTCTTACTTTAACCAGATACCCTGGTTTTGGAACCACAATACCAGCTTCTCCTTGTATAGGCTCCACCATGAATGCACATATATTCGGATCAGATTTCAAAATATTCTGAAATACATAAAGTTAGGTGACATTTAATGTAACTTGGGCACGTATACGCCGTTTAACAAATAAAAAAAATTAAAATGGGCGTTGACGATCACAGAGAGAATTTTTACAATGTCGATTGCATACTCAAGAAGTTATATGTAATTGGAAATAAAGGTTGAATTTAATAATCAACAGCGATGCAATATTGGTAATATTCATTAATGAAGATACACTCGTGTAACAATTAAAAAAGATGGAGAAAAAGATAGGAGAGTCTGATTTAATTATCTTAGAGAGATACTAAAAATGCCAAGAAAGTTACTATAATAAAGATCATCAGAAAAAAAAAGGAAGACCTCGAAAATTCTGGTATGTAAACCTTGGATACAAAATGAAAAGGATATTGGGTAGAATAAAATCAAAGAGCTTATTTATAGAGGCAATTAAAAAATTAGGAAAGTTGTATCAGTTGAAACTATCAAATAGATATGAAAACTGCAAAGGATCATAATGAAAAGGTGTTGGATAAAAATTGAGGCCATGGAAGGAAGATGATTAAATAGGAAGATGAAGTTAGATAAATTTGATACTTTGTAATGTAATATTAAATTCAGAAAATATAATTGTTAAAGATTAGTGTCTCATTTGATGTAATACTGGAATCAGAAAATAAAGTTACAACGCCATCAATTTAGTTTATTCGAAACAAAAACACACGTACACAAAAACCAATGTAATTTAAAACATTATTTATGAATAAGGTTGGGATATTTTTCCCGCGGGTCAGGATCGTAACAAGACGAGTGTACGATACGAACAAGCGGGTGACCTTGCGATGCATGCGTTATTTATGTCTTTTATGGTTTGTTTTATTAATAACACACTTATATTATTCACAGCTGTTATTTCGAAGCGCAAAATGGATAAGACTGACAAAATGTTTGCAGCATGACGTAAGTTGCCACATTTGTCTCGGAGAGCAACGTACACTGTACTGTAAATACTGTATATTGGGTCTGGGAAAAAGTTCGTGGCGTTTTTTCAGTAAAATTCAACTGGTCCCCGCATGGCGCGTGGACGAATTCATTTAAACCGAATATGCTCCATTATTATCGACAATGTTTCGCCATTTTTTTGGTAGATCCATGATCCCATCGGTGAAAAACTTCTGTGGTTTCTGGTCGAAAAACTGAATCAAGTAGTTTTCACAGGCTTCTTTTGAAACCAACTTAATTCCATTGAGAGAGTTCTGCAGAGATCGAAACAGATGATAGTCAGAGGGTGCTATATCCGGACTGTAAGGTGGGTGCATCAAAACTTCGCAACCAAACTCTCTCAATTTTTGACGGGTCATCAAAGAAGTGTGTGGTCGGGCGTTGTCATGATGGAAGACAACACCTTTCCTATTAATCAATTCGGGCCGTTTTCTTCAATCGCCTGGCGTAATCTCTCTAGTTGTGCACAGTAGAGTTGAGAATCAATCGTCTGACCAGTTGGAAGTAGCTCGTAGTGGACGATTCCCCTCCAGTCCCACCATACACACAGCATCACTTTTTTTGGCGTCAATGTTGGCTTAGCGAACGCTTGTGACGGCTCACCATCCTTTATCCACGATCTTTTACGCTTCCGATTATCGTACGTAATCCATTTTTCATCTCCGGTTATTAAACGTTTCAGAAACGGCTCGATTTCATTCCGTTTCAGCAGCGCATCGCAGATGTTAATTCGGTCCATCATGTTTTTCACGCTCAACTCATGAGGAACCCATACGTCAAGCTTTTTTTTGTAACCAGCTTTGTGTAAATGGTTCAAAACAGTTTTGTGGTCAATGCCTAGCTCCATGCCAATATCGACACTGCTGATATGCTTATCTTGTTGGACTTTTTCAAGAATTTCATCAGATTTTTCAGTGATTGGACGACCGGAGCGTGACTCATCTTTCACATTGAAATTTCCAGAACGAAAGCGAGCGAACCATTTCCGCGCAACAGATTTCGATTAAGTACCTTCACCGTACACAGCACAAATTTTATCACAAGCCTGCGCAGCGTTCTTCCCCTTATCATAATAATATTGCAGAATATAGCGAAATTTCTCATTATTCTTCTCCATTTTCAAGTGCGAATAACTTTCCAACCACTGCACCGATTACAATGTTTCTACGCTCAAACTAACGTTCGGAAGGTCATCTAAAAAACGAGCCGTCGGGGGTGTCGCTGTGACTTGTTGTTCTTTAGTTATCGGCAACCAATGCCATCTATCGGGAAAAACGCCACGAACTTTTTCCCAGACCCAATATTTAGAAAATGACCGCTCAACATCTACGGATGTAAATCTTTTTTCACAACACTCTCAAACTTTTCTACAACACACATATTTTTTGTCACTGTAGCACATAGCGTAAGTGTACGTCGTTCACAATTTGCATTGACTCCACTAACAACAACCCAGTGTTTTGAAATTTTTTGCCGAATCAAATAAACCTTTATAATTGTCGTAAATTTGTTTTAAATCATCGTTTGGTGTCGACTGATGTAATATTTGCGTAATTAAAATGTTCTTTGGACTGAGTTAACATATCTGTGGAAAAAGTATGGCTGTAAGTGTCTCTTAATCTAGGAAAATCTGAATTTTTTTGTAATACACTACGAAACTTTTCTAATCTACGAGCCCCAGTTTGTAAAAATTGGTTGGGATTGGTTCTCGTATGGTTGGACAGCGTTTTTGAAATTCGCGTATCCGTTATGGACATTTTAACAAAAGTTTTTTGGTGCTGTTACTAACGACAACCCAGTGTTTTAAAATTTTTCTATTGAATCAAATAAACCCTTTATAAAGGGTTTTCCAATAAGGACTTGACAACTTTTTTTCAAAATAAAATGCAGACCATTTGAGATATTTCAAAAACTTTATTATCGGATTGAAGTACAATCAAAACATTTATGAATGGAACTCGACTTCGTTCATATGGCCACCGCGGGCACGTTTGCAGCGGTCGATTCGTTGGACCCAATTTTCGATGACTCGGCAACACAATTCGGCCGAAACGGCTGCTATTTCGCGTTCAATGTTGGCTCTGAGCTCTTCCAACGTTGTCGGCTTGTTGGCATATACCAATGACTTGACGTAGCCCCAAAGAAAAAAATCTAGAGGCGTTAAATCGCCAATCGACTGGTCCATTTCTTGAGATAACACGCTCATCAAACTTACTCTTCAATAAATCGATTGTAACGTGTGCTGTGTGGCTTGTGGCACCGTCCTGCTGAAACTACATGTTGTCCAAGTCCATATCTTCCAATTCGGGCCAAAAATAATCGGTAATCATGGCGCGATAACGATTACCATTCACAGTAACGTGACGATCATTATCGTCGACGAAAAAATATGGCCCTATGACGCCACTGGCATGCAAACCGCACCAAACAGTTATTTTTTATGGATGAAGTGGTGTTTCATGAAGCACATGTGGATTTTCACCCGACCAATAACGCATATTTTGCTTATTGACGAACCCATTGAGCCAAAAATGAGCTTCGTCACTGAAAATGATTTTGCGATGAAATTGATCATCTTAGCGCATCTTTTCCAGAGCCCAATCGGAGAACGTACGTCGCTTCAAATGGTCCATCGGCTTCAATTCTTGAGTCAGCTTGATCTTGTATGGGTGTAAACCAAGATGCTTACACAAAATTCCCCATAAAGTGGCCTGGGCGATGCCCAACTCTTGAGAACGCCGTGGAATTGACTGATTTGGATCATTTGCTACGGACGTTTCAACGGCAGCGATATTTCCGATACTTCGACCAACCCGTTGTCTCACTGGCACGGCAACATCACACAACGAATATGTAGACTCAAATTTTTGCACTAAACTTGTTACTGCCTGTCTACTAGGGCGAGAATTACGACTGAAAATCGGAGTTAACGCTCTTAAAGTAGCGGTCACCGACTCCGAATTTCTGTAGTAAATTTTTATAATTTGCAGACGTTGTTCGTTCGTGTACTTTACCATGATGAAAATGTTAAGTTTACTGAATAAATTGACAGTGACAGTTCGATGATTAGTGAAAGGGTGTGATCACAAATTAAATTAAAAGTTGTCAAGTCCCTATTGGAAAACCATTTCTAAAGATCCGCTCGGTACTAACTTATAATTCTACACTTCAACTATTTTATTACATTACACTAGAGGAGCGCTGCGTACTCAGTACGAACCTGGACCGCGGGCAGACATCCCAACTCTATGAATATATTGGCTTATAATTTAAATGAATATTACCTCTAAAGCTTCCGGATCATCATAAGGGATAACAACGAAACCGGGCATAAAAGGTCCATATCTATCTCTACAAGTGGGATCGGTAGACGACGAAATAGCAGACATAGTTCGTCCCCAATAATTCCCCTCAGCAAAAACAATCTTCGCCTGATCGTTCGGAATATTCTTCTTCAAGTATCCCCATTTCCTGGCCATCTTACAAGCAGTTTCTCCAGACTCGACCCCGCTATTTATTGGAAGTATCTTGTCGTAACCGAAGAGATTGGTGATAAACTCAGCGTATTCACCCAGGGCATCGGTAAAGAAAGCTCTGGATGTTAATGTTAGGACGTCGACTTGTTTTTTGACCGCCTCCACAATTTTCGGGTGACAATGGCCTTGGTTAACCGCAGAGTAAGCGCTCAAGAAGTCGTAATATTTTTTGCCTTCGACGTCCCAGACATGTATACCTAGGATATTTTTAATTAGGTGGTACTGTGTATAGACGACGTGTATGTTTTGAGAGGCGCTGGTTTTTTCAAGTAAAATTGTATTCATTTGCAGAAATTTAAGTTATTATAATCATAATGTAAGCTTTTTCTTAACATAATTGAAAGCTATATGTAAATAAGATAAAATCTGTAATAACTATAAAAGTGGGATGTTCAAAAATATCTTTTTTTTTTAAATTTTGTCGAATACTTCTATTTCGAAAGAAAGAACTACTGAAATGTTCTATACTGAGAAAAACCTGTTCAGTAAACGTTTTTCTGATTGAATTATACTTTGTCTTTAAAAAGGAGTGATTCAAGTATCCCGCTAAAGCGCGGAACACAGCTTAAAATCGTAACTAACCATAAAATGAAACAGAAACACTGTGAATATAGTAGTTTGTTTCATTTTCTTTATTATATAAAAATAAACGAAAAAAAATTCATTTTAATGGAAGTATGAACGTTACTTTTTGGATTAATATGTACATATTTACAACCTATCCAAAATTAAGATTAAAAATTATTAAAATATTGGGTTGGCAACTAAGTACTTTCGGTTTTGTAGTATAAAATAAAACACTTTTTTTTAAACAAAGAATAGTTTTTAATCAATTATATATTTTCCATTTTGCTCAATGACCTTTTGCCATCTTTCTTTCAGCTGCATGATTCCGCGCTCATAAAATTTCTGGTCCTTATCAGCAAAAAACTGAACTAGGTGCGAGTGAAGGTCATCGTCATTTGTGAAAGTTTTACCATTCAAAGAATTCTGCGAACTTCGAAATAAATTGTAATCAGATGGCGCTAGATCAGGGCTGTATGGGGGATGTGGCATCACTTCCCAGCCAAGCTCCAATAGTTTCTCACGAGTGGCAAAAGATGTGTGAGGCCTTGCATTATCTTGGTGGAAAACTACACCTTTCCGATTTGACAATTCTGGCAGTTTTTCTTTGATTGCTTCATCCAGTTTTATTAATTGTTGACAGTAAACATCAGAATTGATCGTTTGGTTCCTTGGAAGCAGCTCAAAAAACACAACACCTTTGTTATCCCACCAAACTGATAGCATGATCTTTTTTGGATGCAATTCAGCTTTCGATGTGGTTTGAGCTGGTTTATCGTGTTTGCTCCATGATCGTTTTCGAACTATGTTACTGTACAGGACCCATTTTTCATCACCAGTGATGATTCTTTTTAAGAAAAGGTCGGTTTCATTTCGTCTAAGGTGCATATCCCAAAAGCTGATTCTTTGTGTTAAATGAATTTCTTTCAATTCGTGAGGTACCCAAATATCAAGCTTCTTAACTAGCCCAAGACATTTTAGATGTTTTTCAATTGTTGTGTGCGATACATGTAGCCTCTCCGCAACCTCTCGAACAGTTATATGATATATATTGAAGTGGATACTTCAATTATGACTTTGATTTGGTCATCATCAACTTCAGTAGGCTGACCAGAACGTTACTCATCTTTGAGGGAAAAATCTCCAGAACGGAATTTTTAACACGTGCGCTCTGTTAAGCAATTAGCACCATAAACTTCACATATCTTTTTGTGAGCTGCAGCAGCTTTCTTTCCTTTACGGAAATAAAATAGTAAAATATGTCGAAAATGTTCGTTTCTGCACTCCATTTAAAATTAACCCACAACTAATAGCTTTAATAAAAATCACGCACTACTTGCTTTTGAAGTTACGTCAATGTGACTAGTATCACGCGACAAACGGTAAAGTACAGCACTAACATACGTTATACAAAAAATAAAGCAACGCTCTCTATCAGTAAAAACCGAAAGTACTTAGTTGCCAACCCAATGAAACAATGCAAAAATGTAATTAAATGTTTACAGGTTATGAAAAATGGCGGATATCTGGCATTCATTTATCTATATTGAACTTGCCTAGGAACGATTTAAATATAAAAATTGTTTTGGTTTAATCAAAAAGAGCCATGTTAAAATGTGAACTTTTGAGTGTGTAATTGAAATATTTCTAAAGTTTTACTGATTTTACTATAAAATGTAGTGAGTTTGTATTTTACTAGTTCGAAATTACTGCTTTATATACAATAAAGGCTAAAAAGTTTCAAATTTAGCCTTTATTGTACTTTTTATTTTGACGAAAAATTTAATTTTCTCAGAAGGTATTCCCGAAAATTGGCATTTTTTGGAAAGACGTTCTACATTAACAAATTCTCGTGTACTGACTTTTTCACAGTTATTAAAAACTATTTTAATGTCAAAATTCGTCTAGCTCTCTTAGCTTAATCCTAGGAGAATAAAAAAGTTTAAAAAATCATGTCAAAATATGACCTTTCGAGTACATAAAGTTTGAAAGATTTTACTGTAAAAAAAGAATAAAAAATTTGTATTTTTCTAGTTTATAACAACTATTTTACGCACTAAAAGTATTGCATTCGAATAGCATTACAGTTTTACGTGCTAAAAAAGCTAAATTTGAACTTTACAATTTATCGTAAATCTATTTTTTTAAAAGAAAGTATTACCGGCAAAAATCTATATTTTTCCAAAGTTACTGATTATTCTAAATTAACAAATGCTTGCCTGCTCACATTTTAAAAGTATTCGACCTTATTGTATATTTTAAAGCCCAAATCACAGTCATAAAACAAGAAGCAAAAACACAAAGGAGCCCCTGCTGAATATAAATTTCGGAACAAAATGAAAGCATATTAACGAAATGTTGCCAAAGGAATTTCTCCACATAACATATTTATACAATCACAAACATATGCTTCAATATCTCCAATTAATTAATTAAAGAACAGATAGTTTATAAACACGCACTATGGTTTCGATGCAATACCTTTATTCAGTATCATTTCTATATCATGAATGTGTTCGCATAATTATATTGTTTTGGCCTTAATAAAAGTATAGAAATATTTTGGAATTGTTAATTTACTAAAAATTCGATTAAAATTTGGAAAATTCAATGTTTAATTCATGTAAATGTTTTTATTTTTGTAATTGCAGCAAAACCTTGTGTGGTTGGTAAATTCCAAAACTATATAACTCATGTTCATATTAAAATGGATTTAATAATCGATGTAAAGGATATTTTAAATTATATAATAATAATAATAATAATAATAATAATAATAATAATAATAATAATAATAATAAAAATAAAATAATAATAAAAGAAATACCTTTTCCTCTTGTTAATGCAACCGGTATTGGATCATAATTATGAGCCCCATATTTCTTCTCCCTCCGTATAACTTCGTCAGCACTTTTCAATGGTATTTTCAAATTAATACAACGACCATTAAGACTGACTACTCCATTGGTGCATCCCTTGGCAGGTACCGCGTATTTGCTCGCCATATCGCTGATATTTTTTACTGTTTTACTCGTACGTAAAAAAAGAGAGAACACTAGGCAGGACTGTGAACAGAATAAATCCGGTAGTCCGGTTACAATGTTTATATACACTTGGCGAATCTATCGTTGTCGTCTCTTGTAATTAAACCCAATTACAATTGATGTACAGAGGTCGTGGATTTTATTTGTCTCATTTGCGTTCGTGATTGTGTCTATGGAAAATTTCAGCCGCAGATATATGAAATTATTTTTAAAAACGATTCGGTATGTTATAAACACTTTATGTGTTATTTTAACCGTTAGGGGTCAACGAGAACGCTGCCTGGTACGGACGGTGTTCGACTGAAAATATCGAAGATTAACGTGATATTAATGTTTAATTAGAATATCGATTTATTTCAAATATTTCCACTATTTTTTTCTGGTCAATTCACTAGTTTTCCATTTATATATTTTTCCGTTTGCACTTATTATCTATACGTGTTATTTGTAACGGGATTCACAGAGTAGGAAGTATTTTTATATCTGAAATAACAATAAATTGCCTTTATTAAAGTATTGGTTTGATAACTAAGTAATCCCAGTTTTTTAAAACAAAATAAAACAATTTTTTTAGTCGAACGAAATATTTTTATTTATACCTTGTCTCAGAATAAGGGGTGATTCAAATATTGCACCAAAATAGTACATATTTTTAAGAGATTTCATGGGTTCTTTCCACGTAATGAAACTGTGCAGTGACCACCTACACTACCAGTCATATTTATTTGCCCACCCCAATTTTATGTGTTTCCTGAAATAAGGATTATCTTTCGAAAAATCTGTATTATAATTATTCAACAATATTATTAGTGGAAATAATTCCATATGAATTTCTACGAAAATCTTAAATTGTTTATGATATATCGTAAAGGTGTCATAAATTGGAAAAATGCTATAAATATTATATAGGTTAATCCCTACAGTATTAACAGTTTTACTTGCATTTCCGAAAGGTATTACCAATATTGTGTTATTGTACTAACTAATTACAATATTAGGATGTGTTATTCAAAAAGGAAAATAAATTATATGCCAGTCATCGTTCATCTTTTGTTGCGAAAACAGTGAAATAGAGAGTTATTGTGAATATTTTAATGCAATGCCGAAGACGAAGGAATTATCTGTTGAAGTGCGTGCTATGATAATTGCTTATCATCGTACGGGTAAAAGTAATCGCGAAATTGCAAAAGAATTACGATTAAATCGCAGAACCGTTGATTATAACGTTAAAAAATTTGAAGAAAGTGGTACATTTTCCAGCAAAAGAAGATCTGGACGACGCAAAGCGACGACATCTGCAGATGACCGACATCTAATACGGATAAGTAGCCGCGATAGATGAAAAACAGCACCAGAAATTGCTGCTACAAATGAATAGAGTGCGTGCTAAACCAATTAGTGTGTCCGCGGTACAGAGGAGGTTAAGGCAAGAGGGTTTATACGGAAGAATTGCTCTGCGAAAACCACTACTATGAAAGCAAAACAAGATAAAACGACTAAATTGGGCTAAAGAACATAAGAATTGGACGATTGATAAGTAGAATAATGTGTTGTGGACAGACAAATCGAAGTTTGAACGGTAGTAAAAGGCGAATATTCGTAAGAAGATTCGCAGGAGAAAGGGTACTGCCAGAATGTATTGCGCCTATCGTAAAACATGGAGGAGGTTCAGTAATAATTTGGGGGTGTTTTGGTGGAAGATCTGTAGGCGATCTCGTCAAAATTGAGGGAATCCTAAGAAAAGAAAGCTACAAGGAAATTTTAAAAAATAACGCTGCTCCTTCAGGACTAAGGATTCTTGGCGAAAACTTTGTATTTCAACAGGACAACGATCCGAAACACATTTCTATTGTGTGGCGATTACTTGCGTCAACTAGAAGAGCAAGGACAAATCTCTATAATGGTATGGCCAGCTCAAAGTCCTGATCTGAACCCAATAGAGCTTCTTTGGGAAGAATTGGACCGGAAGGTTCGAGAACGTGCTCTATCATCCACTACTGTACTGTGGCAACAACTTCAAGAAGCCTGGGCACAAATTACAGAAGATACACTGCAAAAATTAATTGAACGGATGCCGCGGTTATGTGCCGCAATTATCAAAAATAAAGGTGGGCACATTGATGCGAGCAAAATTTAATAATAATTAATGATAAAGTTTTTATATAAGAAAAATGTAACTATTTTATTTGGTACGTAGACTTCCGCGGTCGTGGTCCATGCTATCTGCTTCTGGGTTTCCGGGCTGGAACCGCGTCACTAGTATATCTGCCGACGTTTCGTACCCATTTGTATGGGACATCTTCAGGGCTGAACCACTGCACTGAAACTGGTGAAACAGATAGTAACTATTTTATGTTTATTTTACACTATTGTATTGGTACAATAAATAAATTTTCAGTACAAAGTTGATAGTTTAATAATTTTGGCTAAAACTAAGGGTGGGCAAATAAATATGACCGGTAGAGTATATATTAAAATGACAAACGACACTTAACAGTTGATATTTAGACATCGGACGTAAAAACCAAGGATAAGCAATACACAAAAATAAATAAAATTTAGTTCAATACAAATCTAGACTTTTTACTACAAACCCTGAACAATTGAGATGGGAGCATTTTTAAGGTACATTACAGCATCTTCCTACCAGTTTTGAGTTTGGTAGTTTATTATATGTACATTAAACATATAGTATCTGCATACTCTACATACTATAGTTACTGCACACTATATTATATACATATTCATAGTCTTAATTATTATCTTCGAAATTTTCAATTTAAATCGAGATATTTCCAAAGTCCTGTAAAATTTTATTGATAATCAATTATGCAATCGTTACATGCAATATTATTAAAATCCGCAGGAAATAAAATCGAACACTGTTTTCATAACATCTCGTACGTAGAAATTAGAAATCAAACAATATTTTTTGCAACTTATCACGTGCTTTATGTTATGTATACAAATATGAATATTTATCACATTTTTTCTACTAAAATTAGGTTACATTAAAAATTTTTCCACTGGCTATAAGCAGATAAAAGATCAAAGTGTAAATAAATAGTTTTATAATGTGTCGCTTCTGAAGTATTAATTATGCGTATGTTGAATATTGTGCAAAACAAGAACGTAATTTATATTTGTTTTCAATAAACAAAGAACATGTAAATCTAATTACTATATAAAGAAATAGTTTTTATTTATAAAGCTTTTGATTAATATTTATTGTACGCCTATTTCTTTTGTAGTTACACAAGTTATATTATTTATTACGCAAGAATATAGGCAGGTACACTAATTTTCGTTAAACGTTTGAACTTTGTTCAAAAATTTTCAAATTCTTTAGTATTTATACCTTGTCTCAGAATAAGGAGTGATTCAAATATTGCGCCAAAATAGAACACATTTTTAAGAGATTTCATTGGTTCTTGAACAGGCAAGTTTAATATGGATAAATGAATGCCAAATATCCGCCATTTTTCATAATCTGTAAACATTTAATTAAATTTTTGCATCGTTTTATTTTAATAATATTTAATCTTAATTTTGGATAGGTTGTACATATTAATCGAAAAAGTAACGTTTGTACAATCATACTTCCATTAAAATGAATTTTTTTTGCATTTATTTTATATAATAAAGAAAAAGATTGATATTGTTGACAAACAACTACATTCACAACTGTTTATGTTTCATTTTTATGGTAAGTTACATTTTTAAGCTATATGTTCCGCGTTTTAGTGGGATATTTGAATCACTCCTTCTTGTTCTGAGACAAGGTAAGATAAGATAATTTCATTTAAGGTATTTCTTGCAATTTATTTACATTTCAAACAGTCTCAACACTCCGAACATACGTCGACAATAATTTAAAAAACTAAAGCCATTTTCTGGTAATTCACTATGTTTTGATAATATAACTGAAAAAATTTAATTATTAACCTAAGAAACTCCACCCAATAATGTTTAATTTCCTACACAGACCATTGTATACATAGTTTATTGGCATTTATGAACTGTAACGATGTACGTTTCAAAACAAACCGAAGGAATCCAAATTGATAAAAGCCTACAATAATTACTAGTTCAAACCGGAATAATGTTTGATAGATATTAATTCCAATTGCAGCATCGTTGTATTTTTGCGAAGAATTAGCTATTTACGGAATATAAATGGTGATATAATGTCTGATGCTATTTTTACTGCGCCTATATTTGAATTGGTTTGTTTATGTTTAAATGTCGAAATAATAATCTTCAGAAATTATGTGAAATAGTCTGAGGAGATATTAACGTAATTGCGTATTTATTACACTTAGAATACGTCAATAGATATTAATTTAAAAAGATAAATAATTTTTTAACATTGGAACACGTTGCACCATTTCATTATAAGTGCTGAATATGTCTAAATGAAGGAAATAATCAAAATTTGTAGTATCTGCCTTTGTCTACATATAATTACTATTTTTATAAAAACTGTTTCATTTAAACGCGACTTTTTAATTAATATATAATGTTAAATTTTTTATAATAGCATCGTCTTTAAATTTAAATCTATTCTTTACAATTTGAAGTAATTCAATGGGAAAATACCAAACTATGTATTGAATATTTAAAATATTAAAATAATTAATATTATAATCCTTATTAGTTTTATATTTATCAACTTTTACTTTTTGTAATTTGACATTGGTAATTTCAAATTTCCTGGGTTCATTACATCAATGTTAACGAATTGTAACCTCAAAGTGAGATATCATATTTGTAATCCCCCCAAAATTATTAATCATATGTAGTTACGACAGTTAACAAAATGGAAGAGACAGGTATTTGAACAAATGTTAAGTATAAAATCTATTAAATTCAATACTTTTGCATTCTTAAAACAGGTTAATCATAATTTTTAATTCTCTTTTACCAATGTAAAATTGTACAAATAAACTAACAATAATTTGTTGCAGAGGCATTTGAAGATAAAGACATTAATGATGTATTTAATGATATTTTATTTAGTGAAGAAAAAATAATTGAAAAAAGCTATAAAGAAGGTTATGAAAAAGGTCGAAAACAAGACAACATAGAGGGTTATCATTTAGGTTACCATAGAGGAGCAGAATTAGGGTCTGAATTAGGATATTATCTAAGTATATGTGAGAGTTTTTTGTATAATCCATCGAAAGAATATTCAAAGAAGATTGAAAATAGTTTGAAGAGCATAGTTGAACTAATAAATGATTTTCCTAGAAAAAATGTAGATGATGTAGATATTTTTGTTGAAGCAGATAAAATTAGGACCACATTTAAAAAGATATGTGCTTTGTTAAAAATAGATGCACATTATCCTGAAGTAGATAATTTATCATTTTGAAAGGGAAAATGTGTACCAAGAATATTATTCAACAAAATATCGAAGAACTAATTCAAATTCTAAAACTATATGCACCTTTAATAAACTCACACATGGTAGAATATTTTACAAAAAATTCATTTGAACTCAGTTTATCTTCTGACATGAAAAATGAAATAGCAAATGTCGGTTATGATAAAGTAATTGACCACATATTTAACAATAAAAGTAAAGAAAGTATTCCATATTTAAATGATTTTATAAGCAGAACTAAAGAATTTTCGCTATATAACAGGAAAGACATCTGTCTAAATATCAAAGAATTACAAGAAAAATTAATTCAATCAGGTTGTGACGATAGGTCAGGAATACATTTAAAAGTGTTCATGAAGCCAAAAAAATCTCATGAAGTTGAAGTATTAAGTGCCATAGTTGCTTCATTAAAAACTATCAGAAATGTAACACATTTGGTGGACATTGGAGATGGGAAAGGTTATTTAAGTTCCTTATTATCACTCCATTATAAAATACCTGTTCTAGGTATCGATGCATCTACAATAAACACAACAGGTGCTGTAAAAAGGGCTGAGAAATTAGAGAAACGCTGGCCTGGTATTATTAACTCATCAAAATCAATGTTACCACACTCAGAGATAAACAGTTCTGCTTATAATTTTTTATACAAGCAAGTAACTCAGTTTGTAACTGAAGATACCAATTTTAAAGAACTTCTTGAGAATGTATTTATGGAAAAAATCACGAGTGTTGGTGTTGTTGGTTTACATACATGTGGAAATTTAGCCCCAACTATCTTAAAAATATTTTCTAAAAATGAAGATATGAAAATTTTATGTAACGTTAGCTGTTGCTACCATCTTTTAAACGAAAGCGATTCAGGATATGAAAAAAGCGAATCATATGGTTTTCCAATGAGCAAATTTTTAATAAACAGAAATTATTACTTAGGACGAACAGCTAGGATGCTATCAGCTCAATCCACAGATAGAATTTTATACAAAAAAGAATTGCCAAATAAAAATATATTTCACAGAGCTATTTTAGAAATGTTTCTCAATGAATATTATCCTCATCATGATTCAAGACACGTTGGTAAATTTAAAGTTGTCATTCCTTTCTGTGCATATACCAGGAAGGCATTGAAGAGACTAAATATTAATGCCGATATTATTAGTGATGATGAAATTAATAAGTTTTATGATCGCTTTGCTAATAAAGAAAAGGAACTTTATACTTTTACTTTACTTAGGTGTATGTTAGCACCTTTAATAGAAGCATTGATAATATTAGATAGACTTCTTTATTTGTACGAAATGGGCATCACTAATAGCTATTTGGTACAGCTTTTTGATCCAATAATATCACCTAGGTGCTATGGTATTGTTTCATTTAAAGATAGATAAGATGTGTAGTATCTTAAGATATTTAAACTATTGTATATGTAAATAAAATATATTTCCCAAGGAACAATTTTTAAATTACGCGGAAGTTTTGAGTTGGTAGTAGTAAAAATAAAGGTTAGCTATGATTTCAATTCATTCAAGAAATTAGGAAATAACATGTTTTTAATGCGTACGGTTTTCGTTTTAATTTTGATTTTGAAATATACACCTTAATTATTAATATTCTTGCTGTAATAAAATAAAATATAATTTTAGATGTAGTTATTTTTTCCTTGGGTTGTAAAAAGAAAAGTTAATATATAAATAATTTTGTGTACAATTATTGTATCAAATTTTGTATACAGTGCAATGGTTTTTGTGTGTATAACTTGAAAATAAAGAATGGGCAATTTGTTTTACTTTAAATAAGAAAGAAAAGTGCTAATTTCAAAGTACTGATATTAAGGAGAAGATTTTAAAATTTTTGCATACACCGTCGACAATATTTATTACAAAAAAAGATAAAATTTACTTTTTTTTTTTGTACTTTGGCCACAAGCATTTAAGGAAAAATGCTTGTGTTTTTTAATATAACTTACTGAGTATGGAACATAATTGTCTTGAGGATGTGATTGATTAAATTAATTATTAAAAGTTAATAATACCCTTTTCTATAATAATTTTCGTGTTATATATGTTTTTGACAACTAAGTTGTCATTATCAGCAGATAATCAGAGTGTCTGACCTAGATCCCTGTATCGAACTGTCATCGTCAAATGCCAAACGCAATGTAGATTTAAATTGTATTCTATGAACAAAAACAGAACCGCATTGGGCTTTCTTTCTTCATTTATAGCAGATGCATTCATGAGTAATTTTGAAGTTGAATTCAAACATAATTTTAAATATTTCCAAGAGCTTCTATTCTATATAACGAGTGAGCAACAATGATTGACCTGATCTTTTACTTCTTTGCGCACGCCCCATATCAGTACTTACTTCCTTTTTTCTATTCGAAATTAGCAGTTTAGTAATGTCTAGTGAGTTTTCCTACTCTATGTTTATGTCATTAACCTTTCATTGATGTGCAGTCTACAGAACTTGTTTTGTGATTAATATCCATCATTTATACTACATCTATACTATATGCTAGCCTTCGTCAGTCTTTTTCAAGTCTTCAGTTCGCGTATAAGCAGCGAAAATGCCGTTTTCACAGTAGTATTTGTTGTTTACATAGTAGCTAGCATATTTTTATTATAATTATTAGAATTGCGTGAGACACTGTCTAATTTCACTTTTAAGAAGAAGTAAATATTGAGGTGCTATGTATGGGAAGAAGTGTAGAATCAGGTCACTCATTGTTGCTCACACTGTATATACTATTCAAAAATACGGATTAACGCCCCAAGGAACAATTTTTAAATTTCGCGGGTGTGTTAAGTTTCCCAAGGAAAAAATAACTACATCTAAAATTATATTTTATTTTATTACAGCATGAATATTAATAATTAAGGTGTATATTTCAAAATCAAAATTAAAACGAAAACCGTACGCATTAAAAACATGTTATTTCCTAATTTCTTGAATGAATTGAAATCATAGCTAACCTTTATTTTTACTACTACCAACTCAAAACTTCCGCGTAATTTAAAAATTGTTCCTTGGGGCAGTTTTTCTTAATATAGGCGATTTCATGAACCGGAAGGGACAGGAGACTGCGGTTTTACTTATTTTGTAATCAACGGATCTAAACATATAAACTTTGGCCATCGAAAATCAACATTTTGTGTTTTATATTTTTCACAGATTTAATAATTTACGAAATTCTAACCGGTGATATCGCTATCCCTGAAAAACAATCAGGCAACATGGATGTTATACATTACATCCCATGCCATTTAATGCTTCTTAATCAAATTGATTAATTCCAATAAGAAAGAAAAACTGCCTACCACAATTCCCTCTAAAATTAGAGTGTATACAGAGAGATTAAATTCTACGATTACAAAAAATTAGTTTACGAGAATAATTTATATCAATTTTTGGCGTAAATCTGGTTTGGCTAATTTTCTAGTAATTTCCCTTGTGCCTCTGGATTTTATTATTTATGAGTCGTGCTGGGTATTTTTAAAATATTGTGATAGCTATTTGTTTATTTTCTCTTCTTTTCTAATTTTTTTTTATTACAAACATTATTTGGAATGCGATTTTATAAAATAAAAATAGTTAAAACGAAGTCTACCACTTACAATATTATTTTTCCATAAAAAATTATTAGCATCTGATATATTTACATGCAATTTATTACGGAACTGTATATTAGGTTGCATATATCGAATTTATAAACTACATCACAATGCAAAGTAGCTGGAATTCTATAGATGTACGTAAATATTATTTCATACCCCGAAAAGTAATTTTTTGTTATCGTAGATTTTAATTTCTCTTATTACGAAAATAAAGACGAAGTAATAAAAAAGAACTGGAGATTATTCGAAAAAGGAAGGTACTAAAAGAACTTAATTGTAAATACTACACAACCAATACGAAAAAGAAACAACACTCAATACCAATAAGGAACAAAAATAGTAAAAAATAACGACGAGAATCAAGTGTTCTTTATGTGAAGACCTTCATAGCAAAGCGGAGGAAGATATCCTAGATCTGAGAAATAAACAAAGTCGAGATATTTACGACATGAATGCAGGTATTATTAAATGTATCAAAAGTGCTATGAAGGAAACGAATTAATATTGGGTCTGGGAAAAAGTTCGTGGCGTTTTTCCCGATAGATGGCATTGGTTGCCGATAACTAAAGAACAACAAGTCACAGCGACACCACCGACGGCTCGTTTTTTAGATGACCTTCCGAACGTTAGTTTGAGCGTAGAAACATTGTAATCGGTGCAGTGGTTGGAAAGTTATTCGCACTTGAAAATGGAGAAGAATAATGAGAAATTTCGCTATATTCTGCAATATTATTATGATAAGGGGAAGAACGCTGCGCAGGCTTGTGATAAAATTTGTGCTGTGTACGGTGAAGGTACTTTATCGAAATCTGTTGCGCGGAAATGGTTCGCTCGCTTTCGTTCTGGAAATTTCAATGTGAAAGATGAGTCACGCTCCGGTCGTCCAATCACTGAAAAATCTGATGAAATTCTTGAAAAAGTCCAACAAGATAAGCATATCAGCAGTGTCGATATTGGCATGGAGCTAGGCATTGACCACAAAACTGTTTTGAACCATTTACACAAAGCTGGTTACAAAAAAAAGCTTGACGTATGGGTTCCTCATGAGTTGAGCGTGAAAAACATGATGGACCGAATTAACATCTGCGATGCGCTGCTGAAACGGAATGAAATCGAGCCGTTTCTGAAACGTTTAATAACCGGAGATGAAAAATGGATTACGTACGATAATCGGAAGCGTAAAAGATCGTGGATAAAGGATGGTGAGCCGTCACAAGCGTTCGCTAAGCCAACATTGACGCCAAAAAAAGTGATGCTGTGTGTGTATGGTGGGACTGGAGGGGAATCGTCCACTACGAGCTACTTCCAACTGGTCAGACGATTGATTCTCAACTCTACTGTGCACAACTAGAGAGATTACGCCAGGCGATTGAAAGAAAACTGCCTGAATTGATTAATACGAAAGGTGTTGTCTTCCATCATGACAACGCCCGACCACACACTTCTTTGATGACCCGTCAAAAATTGAGAGAGTTTGCTTGGGAAGTTTTGATGCACCCACCTTACAGTCCGGATATAGCACCCTCTGACTATCATCTGTTTCGATCTCTGCAGAACTCTCTCAATGGAATTAAGTTGGTTTCAAAAGAAGCCTGTGAAAACTACTTGATTCAGTTTTTCGACCAGAAACCACAGAAGTTTTTCACCGATGGGATCATGGATCTACCAAAAAAATGGCGAAACATTGTCGATAATAATGGAGCATATTCGGTTTAAATGAATTCGTCCACGCGCCATGCGGGGACCAGTTGAATTTTACTGAAAAAACGCCACGAACTTTTTCCCAGACCCAATATATTGAGAAGGGGTACTTTCCTGAACAATTGAAAGTCGCCATAGTGATACCTGTGATACAAGAAAGGTGACATTAATGACCGTAAGAACTACACCATAAGTGTGTTACCAATAATTTAAAAAATTTTCGAACGCGTTTTTGATGTCGGACTAATATAATACCTGAAAAATGAAAACCTCTTCACGGAACAACAACGCGGGTATCAAAACACTAAATCGACAATGACTACGATGATGGAGATTTGGAATTCATTAACGAAGTGTTAGATAATCCGAATATAAGAATATCCTTTCATGCACAGCTTACGTTGCTCTCCGAGATAAATGTGGAAACTTACGTCATGCTTCAGACATTTTGTCAGTCTTATCTAATTTGCATTACACAACAGCTGTTAATAATATAAATGTGTTTTTTATAGAACAAAACGTAGGTGTATATTCGCCTTGTTATGATCCTAGCCTGCGGAAAAATATCCTAACTCTACCGAGAACTAGTAAAAGGAGCATTTTTTAAAACAAATGTCTATTAAATATTTCTAAGTAAATGATATGACACTAACAATACATTTTCTTTTAAAAAACTAGTCATTGTTCTTTGTTTTATTACTTCCGATACATTATTTCTGTTTATGGATAATGGTTATTTAAAGTGCACTTAAGAGGTTGACAACAAGTACAAAGGGTACCAGGAAAGTTTTGCAATACAACTTTCTTTATTTAATTTTTTCAAAGTAATTTCCTCTACACTGAATACACCTCTCCGTCCTCCGAAACCAATTTTTAAACCAGTTCTGCTAAGTTTCACTAGGGAGTAAACCACACTCGTTGTCCCAAGCCCGCAGAAGGTCCTCATCACTGGAAAACCGCCTCCCTTTTAGCTTCATTTTCACATGCGGGAACAATGCAAAGTCACAGGGAGCAAGATTTGGACTGTAGGGAGGGTGCTCGAGAAGTTTCAATCCTGTCGTAGTCAAATATTCGGTGCAGGTTTTGGCGCGGTGAGCTGGAGCATTATCGTGATGGAGGAACCAGGTGACCATTCTTGACTTTGGCCGCAGGTTCTTCATAGATCCAATGACTTTAGGCAAGCCCTGATCATTATACCACTTAGCTGTGACTGTCTTCTGCGTGTCCAAAACGACGAGTTCCACAATTCTACTCGATTTGAAAAATACAGATCGGGATTTTCTAACAACTACGGTTGTGTCCCTCATCATCAAAGACCCAAACTTTGTTTTGAGCTTTGGTCGGCACATCGTAATAGTACAGCCAAGTCTCGTCACGATGTTATTCACATACCGAGATTGTCCCTTATTCAACTTTTTTAGCATCTCCCAGCACCAAGTCACACGTCGTGTCATCTGCTCTTCAGTCAGTCGATGCGGCACCCAGAGATAATAAAGTTTCTTCATGTGCAAATGATCATGCAGAATCGAACGAATTGCTGGTGCATTTAACCTCTATCTGTTGGTAGGTCACTCGCCTGTGTTCGCCAAGCATTTTCCTCACAGTAGTAACGTTTTCCTCCGTAACTGACGTTCGTGGCCTTTCCGCATCCTCCACAGTTAAATTTCCGCTTTGGAATTCTCTATATCACCTGAATATCGTTGTGCAAGAGTCATTTCTTCGAAGCACTGGTCTATGTTTAGAATATGCACGAAATTGTAACGCAAAACTGCTCATATCTCATTTCGTGCCCACGATGCCATCGTAAATATTTCACACTCTCACTGCCAATGAATAACTGAGCCCATCGACATGGCGCGGCGGCTACTATCCACGTATGAACATGTCTCAACATGCAGCAACAAGCAGCTTCCTACGATTCATTGTTGCGTCATATTGCAAAACTTTCCTAGTAGTTTTTGTAAGTATATGACACTAACAATACATTTTTCTTTTAAAAAAACTAGTCATTGTTAATTTGGTACATAGACTTCCGCGGTCGTGGTCCATGCTATCTGCTTCTGGGTTTCCGGGCTGGAACCGCGTTAATTGTATATCTGCCGACGTTTCGTACCCATTTGTATGGGACATCTTCAGCCCTGAAGATGATATCTGCCGACGTTTCGTACCCATTTGTATGGGACATCTTCAGCCCTGAAGATGTCCCATACAAATGGGTACGAAACGTCGGCAGATATACTAGTGACGCGGTTCCAGCCCGGAAACCCAGAAGCAGATAGCTAGTCATTGTTCTTTGTTTTATTTCTTCCAACACATTATTTTTGTTTATGGATAATGGTGATTGAAAGTGCAGTTAAAAGGTTGACAAGTATATGACATTACATAGTTTTTTTTCTCGATACTTTTAAAAGAGTGTAGGGAAATATAAGAAACACAGTTTTTATTTATCAATTTACTTGTTCAAATTTATTTATATAAAACAACACAGAAGTAAGTACTATTTTTTTTTATCTCAGTACCATTTTGAACTATCTAAATCGTAAAATAATAATATTTACATAGAAATATAAATAAGTTTCTACTAAAAAAGTAAAAGAAAACACGTTTCTAATAATAATATTAATAGTAACATCAACAATGTACAAAAATTTATCCTACGTGAAATTGAAAAAGTACAATAAAATTAGTAGTAGTGCTGTGACGAGTTTCGATTCAACACGTTTGTAAATTCTTCGAAGCACTCTATAATATCATAAACTAATAGTACGCCCGCTTGTAAATAGTAAGATGTTATTGTACACACAGCCAATCATCCACTGGAAAATAACACCTTTTACGAAAAATAAAATAATTTATTTAAAAAAAAAAACAAAAAGATATATATATGCATGTATGGGGGACATTGCGAAAGTGAGTTTTAAAAAAAGGATTGCTTTGCTTCTATAGTTGTTCTCGTTTTGTGCTCGTCTTGATTATATTCCATGATGGCGCAGAGCCTGACTTCTTGCTAAGCTGCCCGTGTTTTTATCTCTAAATCACTGACATTTGAGGTCCATTTAGAAAAAGAAAGAATATTAATTAAAGAGCTGGATATTAAGTAATTATTTACACGCGATTTTATATTTAAAGACGGAATTCACCGTTCTTTCGACTGGGCACAGGCAGCTACCAGCGCTGCACCACGTCCACTGCCGTCTTCTGATAGCATTAGGTCGAACTGAAAGAGATAAGAAACGTTAATGTTGTACATTTTATTAAATTAGTACATTTTTTTTAATTACTTAAGGTTGATACATAACCCCTTTCCATATCAATTTTCGTATTCTGTATATGTACTTCGGCAGCTAAGTTGTGATCATCAACAGTGTCGCACCGGGAAACTACGAACTACAGCAAAAGCTCGCACGAAACAAATTCCATATACGATCTGTACCGTCGAAAGCCAAAACACACACTGTGCCTTTTGACTTTCGGTGGAAAGGGGTTATATATCAACCTTAACTGCTTAAGTTAATTAGCCACAGGCTCCATCGAAATTACCAAAGAGATTTTGTTGTTTTATGTTTAATTGCACTGGTCATTTCTAATGCATTTCGGCTTTCGACGATCTGTGCCGTCGAAAGCCAAAACGCAATCTTTCAACGGCACAGATCGTGTACGGAATTTGTTTTGAGCGGGTTTTCGCCGTAGTTTTCAGGTGCGACACTGTTTATCTGTTGATTATGACAACTTAGTTGTCGAAGTACGTATACAGAATACGAAAATTAATGTGTAAAGGGGTTATATATCAACCTTAAATGATTGAGTTAATCAACGACAGGCTCCATCAAAATTACCTACCATTAAAGTAAATAGTAGTAAACTATAAGATTGGTTGGAATTTAACATGAAGATAACAAGAATATAAAGTTAATACAATGAAGCCTTACGCGATCCAGAAACAGAAGAATATTGAGAAAAAGGTGAAAAGAAAGACGCTCTGGAGGAAGACACAAGGACAATGGGAGTGTTGGACTGGAGATTAAAATGCAGAAAGGATAAAAGGGAGTACTACAAGCGACCAAAATCCACAATAGATTTAAAGAAGCAAAGACAACTAGTACTTACTTTTAAATGAGGATTTATTAGTTGATTCATCTTTTCCATCATCAGATTGTGGAAGTGTGGATGAAACCGGTACACCGATCCGTCAATGCCGACCGTAACGTGGGGATCGTCCATTTTGTTAAGTAAGGTGCATAACGCCGCGGACACGAGATGCGCCGCCCTCCTCGACACGCACTCACACACGTACCTCACGTTCACACAGTCTTGTTCGGTCGCGTGCTTCAGGCCCAACTCTTCCAAGATTTCACGGCAGTTCGTGTAGACGCCGGCGTGATCAGATTCAATTTCGGAAACGTACTTGGTGTAAAACCGACCCCTTGAAAACAGTAAATCCGATCCTTTGCCGCCGAATAACAGACCCTCCTTCGTGAACCTTTCCAATGCCAATCGCACTAACTCGCCCATGTACATACCGGATATCATCTTCTCGAATCTGTAATGAAGAGGCATGTTTTATGTTTTTGAATGGAAATACAGAATATCTAAAATCGTTCAATTCTTATTAAAGAATGCATTTGTAATAAAATATTTTTAAAAAATTGTAGAAGATAGTTACAAAGATTATTATTTAGTTGGTATTGTAATATAAGGTTGGCAATATTTTTACATCAACAGTTTGGCTTTAGTTTTACGTAATACTTCACTTCTGTTTCCAGTAGTAAGAAGATACGTCTTCTAGATGTAATGTGTATCGAATAAAGACTAAACCACTGTGTATTTGAGCGTGATTTAAGTACCTATAGTCTTCACAATTACTCTATATTCCCAATTAATATTGGTTAACTGTTAAAATTCTTAATGAGGCACAAAGGACTTCGTTCCCCCAAACACCAATAAAAATCAAATACGGTTATTAATAGAACCGCTTTCCACAATAATTTTCGTATTCTGTATACGCATTTCGACCATTAAGTTGTCATCATCAGCAGATAATTAATCACAGTGCTGCACCAAACACTGTTTTTTGGCTCTCTACGGTGCAAGTCTGGTACGGGCTTTGTTTCGTGCGGATTTTACCTTGGTTCCAGATGCGATACTGTCATTAATTAACTGTTGATGATGACAACTTAGCTGTCGAAATACGTATACAGAATACGAAAATTACTGTGAAAAGGAATTCTATTAACTTTATTTGATTATATAACCAATAAAAAAATTTAGTTAATGTCTTTAACGAACATCCTCTGCGATTGAGTAAATTCTACCTTCCCAAAAATTCCCTTTTATTATTATAAAGACGAGGTATACTCACAATTGTTGTCCTCGATTAATCGAGTGCGTGTCAATGTTCTTGTCATATTCCGTCCTGACAAAGTCCAATTTTCCATTGTCCCCGAACGCACCCCATTCCGTATTGATGAGGATGTTTCCGGAGCCATTATCCTGATCGTCGAACATTTCGGCGTTCTTTTGCTTTTCAACGTAACAAGCGTTACTTCCCGTTCCTAAATGACGGAATTAACGTTAGTACACAGATAATAATGTCTTAAAGAGCGATGCACAGAATAGATTTCAAAAAAAAAAGGAATTCACAAACAATTGAAGCGGATGAATAAAGTTAACTGCATGCAACCAACAAAAATTAAATAAAAATAAACTATTTACACATATTAAAAAAAATAAGTAATCAAAAATAAAGATAAGCTGTTTTTTTAGGCCAGACCGTTATTCTCCGTTGTTTGACTATGTTTTTTTTGTATAAACTCAAAGCTGTCATCGAACTTATCTTATCAGTATCTAGATGTCACTTTACATGTATAAATAACAATGTACACAGAAGGGGTAGAAATATTGAAACGTTTCAGACCATGGCTGGAATAAATATGAATTTAATAATACTTCATATTTTGGGGTTTCACAGAACAAATCCTAACCGAATTTACTATAAAAAATATCAGGTAATCCCGTAATAGATACGTAGGTATCTTATGAGTTGAAGCAATAGTTACAATTTATAATAAACTTACTAAATTAAAATTTCTAAATTCTTTAATTCGAATGTTTTAATAATTCGAATGAGGTTTGCAAACTTTCTGTTCGGATTATTCACACATTATTGTATCAGGTTGTTATAAATGTAATGTCCGTTTTTTCCTTCAGTCTGAACTGAATCGCACCTGTGTGAAGATGTGTATGTTTTTGGTGAAAATTATTATTGTATTTGTAGAAAAGGGTATTTATTTTGAAGTGTGTACCTGTTCCATTTCTTGGAAAGACCAATACACCTGTCCTTGTCTCGCCTATGGAAATGCTGTCGGCAATAGATGTTCGGGCAATTTACCTCTTTCAATTTAAAAAGGGATTAAATGCAGCTGCAGCAACGCGAGAAATTAATCAGACGTTCGGTGAAAGCAGGTATAATGAACGCACATTACGGCGATGGTTTAAAAAATTCAGCCAGGGAAATTTTGATTCGGAAAATGAGCCTCGCGGATATGCGCGTAGCATCGTTAATGACGACGAGCTGCGTGTAGAAGTTGAAAGTAATCCGTCGACAACAGTGCGTAGCCTTGCAGAAACATTTCAAGTGTCCATTGCCACCATTAGTCGTCACCTTTCTTCGATTGGCAAAGTGAAGAAACGCGATCGATGGGTGCCGCACCAATTAACGGAAGCCAATAAGCTCCGTCGATTAGCGGTGGCTACCTCTTTGGCTAATCGACAGAAAATTGAACCGTTTCTTCATCGAGTGGTAACGTGTGACGAAAAGTGGATACTTTATGATAATCGGAGACGGTCAGGACAATGGTTAGATCGAGGTGAAGCACCAAGACAACATGCACGAGCATCACTTCACCCGCGAAAGAGTATGGTGACTGTATGGTGGACCAGTAAGGGTATTATTCACTATTCCTGTTTGCAACCTGGTGAAACCATCACGGCAGCGTCCTATTGTGCCGAACTGGAAACTATGCATGGAAAATTGAGCCGCTTGCAGCCCTCACTAGTCAGTAGACATGGACCCATACTTCTTCATGATAATGCAAGACCTCATGGTGCACGACAGACAATCCAAAAACTTTCGGAATTTGGTTACGAAATTCTCCCTCATCCACCTTATTCACTTGACCTTTCGCCAACTGATTTTCATTTTTTCCGAAGTTTAGACAATCACTTAAAAAATAGGGACTTCCCTGACCGGGAGTCTGTAATAGCAGTGTTTGAGCAATATGTGAGCCGTCAAAACCTAGATTTCTTTTCAAGGGGAATTTTTCAGCTTCCAGGCCGTTGGCAACAAACTATTGATGTAAATGGAGACTATTTTGCAGAATAAATATTTATACTTTTTTGAATTTAGACTTTTTTTATTCCTTACAAAATCGGACATTTCATATGTAACAACCTGATATTTAGTATAAACAATAACGCATGAAACTAATCCACCTTAACCTCATTCCTCAGTTAATTGTATAAATCAACAAAAGTAGTTTATTCTTCTATCAATATTATACAAAATCTGCGTAATTTTTTAAATAAATATACAGAGCCAACCGATAATAAATGAACGAAAGTTAATATATGCGTGTCAGTATATATACATACATCCAATCCTATATTGGTTTTCTTTAAAAACTAAAGAAACATGTTAACTATTAATGGGCTATTTTGTTAGTCATATCATAAGCAGTATTTTCCTATAGCACCGCAACCACAAACATTGTATTAATTTCTTTGAAATGCTAAACCTACCAATGATGAGCCCGATCTTGCAGTTTTGGTTTTTCCAGGCGCATGACATCAGTGTTCCCGTGGTATCGTTTAATATGGCACAAATGTATATCTGTATGTCCTATAAACGAAACAATTGAAAGCACATGCAACAAAAAAAAAAAACAATTTAAATTAAAAATAAGTAATGTGAACACGTGTTGATGCAATAAAATCATAAACGTTTATTGCCAAATCAAGATGTGTGAAAAAAATGCTATGTAATTATCATAATTCTCTTTTCAGTTTGGATTTAGAGATTTATAACAGGTTTTTCTTTTATTTTAAAACATGTTTTGCCTTTATAGGTAGACTAGTGGCAAGATCTTTCTTTCGAGTTGTGATTTTATGTGCTAAATACACCCTGTCAAAAAAGAAACAGAATTTTTGTCTAGATAATGAGACTATGGCCAGCTATAATTTTTTACGCCTTGATTTAATGAATATAACCAACATATACCAACAAACATAGCCTGAACTGTTGAATGAATATGTTTTTGGCAACAGGTGGGGTTGTTTTTGACAACAGGTGGCGTTATTTTTGACAGCAAGTGGCGTTACTAGTTCCTTTATTTTTTGACTGGACGTGTATTTATAAAAATATTAAAAATAACATCTTGAATTTTTGAAATCTCATTCTTCCAAAAAGAAAACAGAACGATGATTTTTTTTTAAATTTCTGAAAGAAAATGTACGTTGTAGACAACAGTGTAAAGATGTTTTCATTCGAACTAACGGCCCAAAAAAAATTTTAAAAAAAGTCAAAGCGTTTTCAATTACGAAAAAAAAGGGGGTTCTTATTTTTGTTTTTCTTCATACATCATGCAGTTATGTCTTACCAATAATCATACCAATACGGCATTGTCTTGATTTCCATGCGCATGACATCAATGTGCCTACAGAGTCGTTTAAAATCGCCATTATTGAAATGTTTATATCCTGAAAGTTATATTAAAAATTTGGAAATATAGGCACGTTCTTTCGTGAGAAAAAAAAGTAATTATGGTATTTTAAATACAAATTTGAATTTTTATATATCTTTATTAGATTTTTATCGTTTAAATAGAACTGTCCCAATATAAACGTGATTTCGAATAAGCAAGAAAGTGAATTTACACCGCTTTTGTAGTATGCGAATAAAAAAATGAAATTATCCAAATTGGAAAGACGTGTCTTTTGGAATAGCATCAGAAATCTGCTTTGCATTTCAGAACCAATTGGCACAATTTAAAAATACGAAGGTGAAAGAGAGAGAGAGACCAGAAAACAAACTTTTTGGAAAAAATTAATGTTTTTGGCATTGAGTTCACCGATATTCCATTCTCCTCATTCCTTCAGAGAAGTACGTCTCAGAATTGACACGGATTTAAAAATGCGAGGGTGAGAGAGACAAGAAAGCAAAGGTTTTGGCAAAAATAATTAGAAGATATGTCTTTTGGAATATCAATAGAAATCTGCTTTGCATTTCAGAATCAATTGACGTGATTTGAAAATACGAAGGTGAGTGAAAGAGAGATGAAAACACAAACTTCTTCGCAAAAATAATTTTTGCATTTAGACCATTGATATTTTCATTCCTTCAGAAAAATAAGCTTTGAGGAATTGGTCAAAATATGTTAGCTTCGTTCAACTCAAACCTGTCACCAAAGCAAGTTTTCAGGTTGGCAGAAAGGACAAAGTTTGACGAGACCAAATTTGCTGAATATTTTTTGTAATTGAATCTTTGGAAATATTTAAATACATTCCCACGTATTGCAACGAGGATTTCGGCTCATTTCTGATAAATTCACGCACAAGTTCGATGTTACTTTCCGTAACCGTTTTTGCACAAAGATATACGTCATTTATGTCCGTACGACTGTCTTTAAATCGTTTATACCACTCATACACATTCGTACATGGTAAACACGCATCATTCATCAAATTAAACGTTTCAGTAAACGATTTACGGAGTTTAAAACAGAACTTGATATTTGCTCTTTGTTCAAAATTTATTTTTCGACCAATGCCAAACACACACTGTTACTTTATGCGCAATTTCTCTACTTCTAATAATGTAAATGTCATATTTTGACATAACATTGGTGAAAGAACTATCTTACCGACGTATATTTCGTTAATAGATGGCGCCGCTAAGAATTACTATTTTAAAAAAGTTCAGTTTTCTCTGCGACAGGCTATGTAGAAGATATTTTGAAATAAAACAATTTTGGAATTATAAGAGTTTTAGTTTAAATTATCTTTCGAATTTCTTTTATAGAATTTATATCAATCAGCGACACTGGGACAGCCTATATAATGGCCTTGTTGATCTTCTATTGTATTTTCTATATTTAATTTTTTTTAGATGTTATTATTATAATAAACACACTGATAAAATTATTAAATACAAACCTACGTATTTATCGTTAATTAAAGAGAAGGGGGGAGGAAGGGGACTGTAGATATTTCGCAGAATTTCAGTGTTATCGATATCGCAATAAAAACATCTTATCGCCATACCCAGACAAAGTACTCAGACAATATTGTCTCAACAAATATGTCACGAATCTTTTTTTAATAGTTGACAATCACGAAGCAATGCCATCTCGAGCACGTTCGATGACTTTTAGTTAACTATCGATACTTTCAATTCGCGTAAAATTGTGAAATTATTTTTTTTTTAAGAAAAAGCATTGGCAGTACTTATAGTTGCTAATTAATAAAGTACACATTAATTTATTACTCATCTGGCTAAATGCAAGAGCTCGAAATACCTGGAAGGGCTTGGCGTTCAAAATGTGTTTGATATATATAGGGTTTACTGCGAAATATTACCACTTTTAGGAAGACGTAGCTTTGTAATATTTACTTTGTTTTTCTTAATCTCGATTTTATAAAACAAATTGTATAAAATATACTGTTAGAAAGTTTTTACAAGTTGTAATATGCACTTGGCAGATCCTATATATTTACGTTTCATCATACACTGTTCTTCATTTGAAATGACACATTACTCTGAGAAAATTAATTTCTAATACACTTCTTAAGTAATTTCAATCAACTTACCCCTCGTCTGGCAATTGCCTCCCGTAGCAGTTGGACGACATCGTTTCCGACTACGCCAGAACAGTTGAAACCCTTCGTCCACTGTTTCAAAATACCTTTGGTCAGCGCCGCCTGTTTCAGCGGAAAACTAAACGTGAAACCCAGAGACAGTTTCTCGTGCATTATGTTCTCTTCTTTCATGAACTTGGCGAGGCAATCGGCGATGTGGTCGAACAACTGTTCGCCGGAACCGAGCATGATGTGCTGGGGAATGGCGAAAATTTTAGATTTCATCTCGAAATGGTTCTTGCTCAGTTCGATCAGCAACACTCGGAAGTTGGTGCCGCCCAAATCCAGAGCCAAGAATTTTCCAGTTTCTGTAACGACAATGGAATGTAGATTTTGCATTTAGGTTCAATTTAAGTCTTGAATTAGATACCAATCTTATATTAGAGGATGGGCTTTAAACTTACAAAAAATGCTACTATGAGAGCATCCCCTCAAAGGCTCGCAGTTACTTTATGAGTATTAAATAGCTTTTCGAAGGAATTCTATCTAAAACTAAATTAAGGTGTACGGTAATGTATCCAGTTGCTTGGCTGCAGCGAAGTGCGGTAGCTAACATTCTATTCGGGACACCAGGATCAACTTCCATGCATTTAACGTTACCCAATCAAGCGCGGCTTTGATTGGACGAAGTATTATTGTAATTACTGATCGTGGGAACAGTATGGACAAAGTACATAGCAAATCTCCCCAAAGTACAAAAAAAACGTGAGAGAATCTAAAACTGCAACGCATATTTGGAAAAACAAACTAGAAACGCAAAAATGAACCAAGGTGATCTATACAAATAAAGATGCATGAAGTTGCTAAGATCGGCAAACTGCGGAAGCTGATGAAACAGGCCCGAAATTTCACACAGATGAAAAGATTCGCCCAACTTCAAACAAGCATATGGAGAGGAGTCAAGAGGCTTCAAAAAGACTTGAGTACCATAGTTATCCTGGAAAGGTGGCAGTTGAATAAGCCTTGTGATCATCTTGAGTAATCTTAAATCTTGTGGTATTTTGTGCGCTGGGTTTGGCACCTTTTCGCTGAGACACAGATTGTAAGTTTGTGCGGAGCTTCACACAAATAAAAAAAACACCACTACATGGAAGTTTATTTAGCTTAAAAGCATTAGACAATGCTACAAGGAAACGTTCTGAACAATTGGTCTTCGTTTAAGATGCAACGAAGAAGCCAATCTCTGCTTGCCACCTTCTTAGCAGGTAAACTCAGTTATTTGTTGCCAAAGGTAGTCGCTCTTTGAATTAACGATGATAGGTATATGTAGTTAAAGATGACGGCACACTTTCAGAAAAGGATAATAAAATCTATTGTAAATGAAACACATTTTAGGAATTGTAAAGCACTTTAAGATTTAAGGAACAAATGATGATTATAAGTTATTTCTAGGTCGAATTCAACATAATAATAAATAGGAAAAGCAATTGATTCGAGAATATTTAAATCACATACATCTACAAGTTTATTTATTGGTAAAATTCGCTTGATTTCTACGTTTCTAGAACATATAGGGGTTTCATTGAGATTTGAATATTGTAACAATAACAATAATCTCCCAGACAATCTAAAGATTAAATAAAAAGAAAGCTCCATTACAAAAATAAAACTAAAATTGAAATTTGTTTTGAAATAAATATATGCCAAAATTTTAAAATTCACAAATGCACGTCGTTTCTATAGAATTGCAAAATATTCATAATAAATATTTCTACGTAAAAGAAGAACGTCAATTATTTAAATTAAACATATTCATTGGAAATAAATATGTTTGTTATCTCAACAATTTCGAATATTATACCGCAAAAATGTTGAGGGAACAATTTAAAAAAAAATTCATATGAAATCCCAGTTAACTTTTTATAATGCGGTTCTAAAACCATGGCGAAGGTCATGGAAAATAACCACCAACCAACCACACCTATTATCCATTTAAATTCTAATGTCAATTTAATTCCTGGTTTTATAATGATTTTTTTTCGCTTTCGTAACTTTTACCGTAATGACCTTTACAGCGAGTTAAAAAACTGCATAAATATATTTAACAAAAACGAGTTTCAATCGGTTGAATTTACTTTTTAAAAAATGTAATGAATTCTTTAAATATCGAAGCTTATGCTAGTGTGTACAGTGTTTATCAAAATTATTGAACAAGAGTAAATTATACAATGATACTCTGGTGTTCAAGTTCCAGAAGGTACCAACACGCTTCTTTACGCACCGGAATATATCTGAATCAACTGAAATTTGTTGCCAACGTATCTAGCAAAAGACAATAATCAATTAGGATTAATAATGGAGACAATTTTGATGGAACCTGTGGTTGATTAACTTAATCACTTAAGGTTGATATATAACCCCTTTCCACATTAATTTTCGTATTCTTATACCAAAACGCGCACACAGTGTGCGTTATGGCTTTCGACGGGACAGATCGTGTACGGAATTTGTTTCGTGCGGGATTATGACAACTTAGTTGTCGAAATACGTATACAGATTACGAAAATGAATGTGGAAAGGGGTTATATATCAACTGTAAGTGACTAGAATTAATAATAGTAATAATCCATGCTTTTGCGTTACTCTTAGCACCTAACGCCAATTACACTGTCCTTTCGGTGCGTTTTAAGATATTTGACTGAGAAGAAACCACGAAAAAGCACCTACGAATTAGACCGAGGTCTTAGCATTTTAAATCAGTAACTTGGCACTGAACTATCAGTAGGTTAACTAAGAAAAAATTTCAAATAACACGAATTACTTACCTTTACCGGACGGTAAATCTTGGACGTATGTGACGAAACATTTCACCGTTGAGGTTTCGTGGGTCTTCTTCCCTAATCCCAACATTATTTCGTGATGGAAAGTCTTCATGATTTGACGGAGTTGTTCCTCGGTAAGGACTAATTCCTTGCATTTTTCGCGAATCTGAAAGCAAAAAAATCTATTAAATAAACGACGTCATGCTATACGAAAAACAGAGTATTCAAATTCTTTTCAATAGATGTTAATTTATACCATACCCATGTATCTATCAAAAAAATTATGCGTTTTAAATTGTTTAGGTTTTCTGTTTAGAAAGAAGCATTAAATTAATACACAAGCTTAATGACCTTTATAAAAGAGTTTTATTTTAAGTTATTCTCTTTATTTGTACAATTATCCAATGAAAATATTAAAAATGTACAAAATTGATTTGGTTTTATTGGTAAATTTCAATGAGATAGGGACACAACATCGGTACCAACAAGCGATCGATTGTCCAGCAGATTTAAGTCCGAGCATTGTAGCAACATCGTAAAAACAAATGAAGAATATAAATTCGGATCGGTGAGAATACATTTCGACTCTAGCATTAAATTAATGCAAAAGCTTAAAGATCATTAAAAAGAGTTTTATTTTAACTTATTCTCTTCATTTATACGATCCAATAAAAACAACAAATATATACGAAATTGGTTTAATAAGTTTGGTAAAGTTTTTTAGTGAGATTACGTCACAATTCGTTTGAAAACATCAATTCTGACAATCGTTCGTTTGTTCGCTTTTTACGGCACGGTTAAAGCGAGCATTGTAGCAGTAACCACAAAAATGAATAAACATGAATTGGGAGCAGTGATAATGCAATTTTTATACAGACAAGTAAACGACTACATCTCCAATGTAGCGTTAAATTAATGCGAAAGCTTAAAGACCTTTCAAGAAGAGCTTTATTTTGATTTTCAATTTTAATTGTGATTACACAGTTCAGTATTGATTTGTTTACAAAATTTTAATTAAAATAATGCATTTGTCTTTATTATCATCCTTTTTTCGAATAGAATTAGTTCAATTTAAAAGAAAAGCTTGTAATAATATCGTTTGGGAGAGGAGATAATTCGCCCCTTTTTCCACAATATTTAAAAAACACATTCGACGGGTTCCGATAACCTAATCATATTTTCCAACAAACAAGACACAGTTGTAGATTGAGTAAACAGTTTCTTATCGAAATCGGTTTTTTTTTTCAAACAAATTCAGTGGAAAAGCCGCTGATTCAGTGTAATTTGCGCCATTTAACTGCATTTTCAATTACAAAATCGTGGATGATATGCGATGACTAATAGAGATTGGTTATTTTTAGAGTACAGTTTTGAAAATTAAAATGCATTCCTTTCGATGTTATCGCATACACTTTTCAATATAAAATTAATTGTAATATCGTCTAAAATATAAATTAATTAAAAATGCCTACAGAGTATTTACCAATTTAAATAAACTTATGAACTGTTCTACTCTATATAACCGTTCGAAAAGGTGGAAGTGAAATGTTTAAATTGGAACAAGGTTGCGTGCTGTTACAATTAATAATCCTAATGAAAACTTGACGAGGAAAATTTAGAAAAAATAAACAAACTAGTAGTATGTTAACTACTAGAACGGCGGAAGAGATAAATATTGATGCAAAATATAATTTCGAAAACAATTGGATATCAAGTACTACTGTGGGCAAAAAATAGTAAGACTTTGTTCATAATTTTTAAATTCTTAATTTATTCTTCCAAATCTATTTCGTCCCCCTCAAAGTAATCCCCCCTGGCCCAAATACACTTGTGCCAACGTTTCTTCCAATTCTCGAAACAGTTGTTAAAGTCAATTTCAGGAATAGCCTTCAATGCGCGTAGCGATTCACGTTTAATGTCTTCAATTGACTCAAAACGGTTTCCCCGGACTGAATAGCCAGAAGTCACACGGAGCTAAATCAGGCAAATACGGTGGTTGCGGCACGATATCGGTTGAAAATTTGGCGAAAAACTCACGAAGAATTAATGCAGTATGCGACGGTGCATTATCGTGGTGCAAAAACCAAGAGTTGTCGGGCCATAATTCTGGCCTCTTTTTACGAATAGCATTGCGCAAACGACGCATAACACTCAAATAGAATTCTTTGTTGACAGTTTGGCCGGTCGGAAGGAATTCGGAGTGCACCACACCTCGATAATCGAAGAAAACTGTCAACATAACCTTGATTTTTGATTTGCTTTGACGTGGTTTTTTGGGCTTCGGTTCACCTTTGATACGATATTCGGCCGATTGATCGTCTGTTTCCGGGTCATAAGCGTAGATACAAGTCTCATCTCCAGTTATGATGCCTTTCATTTTGTCTTGATAGTCGAAAAGCATTGTTTCACAGACGTCAACGCGACGCTGTTTTTCGAAAAAATTTAGTGATTTTGGAACAAATCGTGCTTTCACTTTTCCTAGGCCCAAATGAGCTTTCAAAATGGTTTTCACTGATCCTCCGATATTCCAACGATGACAGTAAGGTCTCTGACTGTTAATCGTCGATTCTCGAGCACCAATTCATTGATTCTATTGACGTGTTGATCATCAGTTGATGTTGATGGCCGTCCTGGACGTGGTTCGTCATCAACGCCTTCTCGACCCTCTTTGAACAATTTGTACCAATCAAAATCACTTGCTCGCGACAAACAATTATCACCGAAGGCCTTTTGCAACATTCTGAACGTTTCGGCACCAGAAATTTGATTCCGTACACAAAATTTAATGGAACTTCTTTGTTGAATAATTTCACTCATTGTAAAAATCGCCGAATGCACTTTTTGTACTTCAGAAAGACACTTTTGCCCACAGTAGTATGTAATACAGTAGACAAAAGTAAAGATATAAATGACCAATAAAAGAAAAAATATTGAGTTTTCATAAGAAAAACAAATGAAATTAATACATTTAGATATAATTCCAGCGAAACATGGTATTAAGAATGACTTGGATCATGTTTTGATAATATGAGAGAAGTGTAGAAGAAAAGCATCAGAGAGAGTAAAATGCTTTCTATTGATGGTAGAATTGAAGGTAAAATTAAACAAACTACAACAAAATAAAAGCAAGGCTAATGAAGATAATAGCCTAACGATAGTTTTGAATAAAAATTAATCTAAATTTACGATCGACAGGGGGATAAAAAGGGGTGTAAATATAGTAAATATTGGAAAAATAATTCAAGATGAAAACGACAAAAAAATATGTTAGACGATTACAGAAGTTGAATTTGATGGAGCCTGTGGTTGATTAACTTAATCACTAAGGTTGATATATAACCCCTTTCCACATTAACTTTTGTAATTCTGTATACGCATTTCGACAACCAAGTTGTCATCATCAGCAGATAATTGCAAAGTGTCGCACCTGGTAAACCACGGCGAAAAATACCTGTACGAAAACAAACTCCGTACGCGATTATCTGCTGCGGTTATCTGCTGCTGATGACAACTTAGTTGTCGAAATGCGTATACATAATTACAAAAGTTAATGTGGAAAGGGGTTATATATCAACCTTATTGATTAGACGATTACAAATTTAAAAAAAATAGATATTAAAAATATCAGGGAAAAACATTAAGAAATCCCCAATAATTTTAATACCCAAATACGAACAGAGGCGATTGTTTGGGCGTTGAAAAAGATAACATGATACTACGAGCAATTTATAAACGAAGATAGAAAAAATACTAAACAAAATAAGGACGTTTTAGTAAACAGGAAAAAGACGATAAGTCTAAACACTCAAAAGTCAGGAGTGTGAGATTATATGAGACAAAGGAAGCATACAAAAAAATGTCAAATTGTACAGTATATCGATAAATTTTAAAAAAATTGGAGGTACATTATTATTATGAAAATTAGAAAAATAGTGCGTCTCATACATAATAAATTGGAATTAACCTTCTACACGTATCGAAAAGATACGATAAACCCTACAAAGGAATCGTTCCTTAATAACACAAGTTTACCTGATGATAGGCGTTATTCCTTAAAACAGACGTAGTAAACAGAGTTGTCGCCGTATTTGGGACATTAAAATGCTAACAATGAATCCACTGTCGCGACTACGGCGACACGGTTATTTTACTGACTCAGCGTTTCTTAATAAAATAGCTAAGAAATAAATGTTTTGTTTTATCGCAACGACTCCATTTTCCTTTATATCACAGGTATGTACTTGCAACTAATATAGTGCTGGAGTATCCTCCATGAGTTACTAGGCTGGAGTGCAAAGGGTTAATATTTGAATGATTCCTTTTAACATTTATTACATCCGTAGTTGTTGAGCGGTAACTTTCTATTTGGTAAATCGCTGAGATAGCAAGTGTCTGTCTACACACCCTCTGGAAACTTTGTTGTCGACATGCGAGATAGACACGTTCCCGTTCTGTCATTCAAATACATTCGTGTGTTGTACGAGAGAGGGGGGTAATGTTTTTTTTTCATTCTACACGTTACTTGTTAAGTTTCCAGAATATCATAAACCGCTTATATTTTTATGAAAAACCAGAAATTAAATACGCGTTTACATTTTTTATTTCCAGATTATAGTTACTCAAATTCTAAGAAATATAATCGTAATTTACGATATAAGATTTCCCAGAAAAATCTCTCATACGTAAATTACATTTTCTTTTTAAATAATAAAATGAACTCTCGTAAAGTAATGACAGGAATTACCCATAACGACAGATACGTATGGGGCTAGAAATCGGAGAAATTACTTTGTTGAATTCTTAAAGCTGTAATAAAAACTGTAAAAAGTTGTAGTGAGAAAATGCAGTTAAATACTTTATATTTTAAAAGCAAGAACAGATCGATTTTTAATAGTATTTTAATATAGACAATTTGTAGTACTTCTAAATATCTTCTTCAATGTGATATTGTGTCAACACAGTTAAATGTAGATATAAAGTCAATATTAAACATTATTTTTAAAGTTAGACGCATTAGTAGAAGGCTCGAACAATTATTGATGATCCTAGGGCAAGAGAGCACAATTTTTTTGGCAACACATTTGACTCAAATCTTTTGCCACCAAGTCGAGTTTACAGGCTTGGAAAAAGTCTGAGAGAACCAAATCTGTCGAAAAAGTTAATGCAAAAGCAGTTTTTTAAACTTATCTAAATGTCTATGCTATCTGCTTCTGAGTTTCCGGACTGGAACTGGGTCACTTGTATATCTGCCGACGTTTCGTACCCATTTGTATGGGACATCTTCAGGGCTGAACTACTGCACTGAAACTGCAGCTGATATACAAGTGACGCGGTTCCAGCCCGGAAACCCAGAAGCAGATAGCATGGACCACGACCGCGGAAGTCTACGTACCAAATTATCTAAATGTAGTATTGTCAATATAGTAAAATGTAGACATAAAGTCAATATTAAACAGTATATTTAAAGTTAGATGTATTAGTAGAAGGGTAGAACAATTATTAATGAGTCTAAACAAGAAAACGGAAGACGTTCAACTCAAATCTTTTGCCACCAAGTCGAGTTTACAGGCTTGGAAAAAGTCTGAAGCAAACAAAATCTGAAGCAGCTATTTAGACTTATTTAAATGTAGTTCATGAAATGTTTTACCTCCTCGTTCGACCCAAATTTCTCGACTCTGAACCGAGATGCAGGTTTGGGGGGAAAAAGAAAATGTCGAGGGATCAAATTTGAAGAATAAGTTCAATATCGAAACAGTTTAAAATGGAGTTCGTTATGAACTGTCAAAATGTGTGAACACGTGCATTATCCTGACGAAGAATCTTTAGTTTCTTCTTGAAGTGGCGTCTTTTGCATTTTATTGCATCGTACAGTTAAAGGAATACACAGTTATCGTTTTATCCTTGTGAAGATAATCTACAAGAAGATCCCATTGCAGTTTTAAAAGAAAGCAGTTATAGTCTGTCTGGTCGAATGTCCGATTTTTGCCTTCTTGTGAGCGTTTGTACCAACTTCTGTGCATCTAAGTTAGATCAACAGTAATCATAGGGCGCCAAAAGTGTTTCGGATATATAGCGAGTAAAAAAATTGATTAAATTGCAGTTCCAAAAGACATGAGCGTTTCCGGTAGAGTGTAGGACCTTTATCTTCTTCGCAATACCAGTCTTAGTCCACTGTTTCGATTGTTACTCCTTTTCGAGTTGGACGGTGCATCCAGAGAGAAAATAACTACACCTCACTTTGCACACGAATCAATTGATTTATTGAGGGAAAAATTTCCTGTACGTGTAATCTCAAGAAACGGTGATGTTAATTGGCCACCAAGATCATGTGATTTGACACCGTTAGACTATTTTCTTTGGGGTTATGTGAAAAGTCAGGTTTATAAAAACAATCCACAATCAATTCCTGCTTTGAAAGATGAAATTATTCGTGTCATTGGTGAGATAGAACCTCAATTATGTCAAAATGTCATCGAAGATTTTAATAAAAGAGTGGACGTCTGTGGAGCTGCAAGAGGAGGCCATTTTTGGCAGATATTATTTTTCGCATATAAATGTCATAACTGATACTTCAATTACCAATAAAAAGTTTTTGAAAGTCAATGCAAATTATGTGCTTTATTTATTCTTAAAAAAAAACGCGAAATTTGAAACACTCTTTGTTTCTGTAAAAAGAAAACTATTATAGCTTAAAGCTATCCTTAATTGATTTATACTCTGCAGTTAGAAAGATGCAAGCGAGCCTTCATGTGGATGTTAAATAAAAAAAAACTCATAAAAAATGTTGGGGAATTTTGGAGCGAAGGCAAAATATGCTAACAAAAAAGTCTAAATGTTATAATCCATTATATTAAAATCTGAAATCCTTATATTTAGACAAGCTGCAGGGGCTTATTTAATTGTTATTAACTAAAGAATGTGTTAAGATGTTAATAGAAAGCCAAATCAAGTGTTATAACCAGTTTAGGTAACCCAAACTTTTTATAATTTCAATAAAATGTCGCGGCGAACGAGTTTATTTTACATTTAACGTTCCAAAGTTGTTTTAAACTCTAAGACTGCGATTCATACAAAATACTTACACCAATTTTAATATTAAGAACTAACGTTAGGTTCACGTGCAGAGATATAGAATACCATAACCATAAGACCGAAGCGGTATCAACAGAAGTGGTACTACCTCAATACTCGCCGTGAATTTCACCTCATTTCTCAATCTCTCACAACAAAAGAATAACATGAACAGAAACAAATGCCTAAGCATCGAATCGACCATCGAAAAACTGAGCGATTTCAAGAAAGTCCGATCACCGAATTTTGTTACGACGTGTAATTAGCGACCTTTCTTTCGCCGTGTCTCCATCTCTGTCCATTTTGTGGGCAAAGCAAGGCTACGTTGTGACGCGTATGACATATTTCACCTGTAAAGGTTACCTTGATATTTTTACTACGCGAAATGAACGGTTCGAAATAATTTGCATGTCTATCGGAAGATAATAAAATACGGTGTGTATGTATCAGGTTGGAGATAGAAATGTACAGGGGGATGGGTACTTTTTACGAGAAAAAAAACACTTCTGGATAAGTGGCAGTAAATTAATAACAACGTTATTTTTTTATACATGTACCAGCCTATAATATCTGAATACGTTTATCATCAACCGAAGATAAGATAAGGTTTTGACTACAGTTTTTTTTTTCCTGTTATGCGTTGACATTTTTTTTTTCTAATTTTTAGAAAATTACTTTTAAAATACTTTTTAATTCACAAAAACAAACTAATTATACACTTGGCATCTAATAAACACCCAGCAACACATGTAAACCTCTTACACAAGCCCACGCCACAGTAACGCAAGAAAAACACACCCTTGTATTCAGCCAATGGTAAGCGACCGAATCAGAAACGTGTTTGACCTAACCGATGTGTGTGTGACGCCAGAAAAAGAAACCGTGAAAAAAAATCACTTACCGGAAACTGAGGAAGCAATATTTGACTCTTCAAACCCATTCTTCACCCTGATAAACGCTCAAAATAGGTCCAAAAAAAAACTTTGAAAAAAAATGTTAAAAATGCGGAAAACAAAATGTTAAAATTTACTCTCCCGCTCCAAACTAGAAAGTAGATTTCTCACTATATAACGAAAAGCAAACAAGTCGGGAATATATGTATGAACGGATGTTTTACAAAGCATGCGCGCTTCGTCTGAGGTACCGAGCCCCCCACAATAAGCCGAGGATTGGTCCGTCTAAAGGTGTGTTACCAGTCAGAAAATCCAACCGTTTCATTAAGGTTTTCATCTTTCGCTCTCTTTGCGCGTACGATTTGAACCACCTTTCGCAATATTCTTGGAGTATTACATCATATTGCCACCAAAATATTTGCTTTTTAAGTTTTGAATTTTTTTTTTGGCGAAATTTCGAAGGTCAAAGCTTGACAATTCAATATTTACGGATAAGGTACACGAAAATTGAGATCAAGAACTTTGAAGTGCTAACGATAAAGTTACTTAAGTATCATTTAATAAATTTATGAAATTATCTTTTCATCTGATATATAAATGAACTAATTAAAAGTATATATACAAATTACGTTGGAGGCTGTGATCTAAGTAGTCTAGTAGAGTGTTCAATATTTTGTTTAAATACTACTGAAAGTGACAATTTTGTTGTCGAAATATGTATCTTAGTAGGATACAAATATTAGTGTGCTAAAAATTGTTTTTTACCCTTTTGATTAAGAGAATATAGGGGAAAAAAATTGAAAACATATAAATGAAATTTAACAGTGTGTAACATAAAAGATGTGTTAAAAAAGGAAATAGCAAAAGTCTAAAACAAGTGTTATAAATAATCAACACAAAATGACAATACTAATGCAAAATTTATTAACAAAAATCAAAAAAAAAAACACACTTGCACGTGGTAATCATTATATATTACAAACACAAGTCTCTGAGGGTCGTCGACTATTTAGAGAAGTCAGAGAAGGCATAACCAGTGTTAAACATTTTAGGTGATCAATTAAAACAATGACAGAAGAAAATGTTGCGGTTTTATGAACATTTCGAAAAGATCTTCATGAACCCTGGATTATCTAAAACAGTATTTCATTACAGTTTATTCAAAAAATTTATTTTTCGAAAGTTGAGTTCTGAAAATTTGAATTTTCATCTACTGGTCTTATTTGTCGACATTTATATGTCGTATTATCCCCACTGCACTATTTTCATGTTTTCATCCTTTATCTTCTATCGTTCGGAAAAAAATTAAATGTTTCAGAATTTAAAAATTATTTGGATGAAGGAATTGGCATAAATACATATTAATAATAATAACCCATGCCTTAAGATCTGTTAGTTTAGAACTACTGTTTTACGAACTATGAAGGTTAAAATCAAAATCTTTTATTTTGACGACAATTGCATGTTTTTCAAAGGGGTATACTCGAAAAAATTGGCATTTTTAAAAAAGGATTGTAAATTAGCAAATGCTCGTGTGCCGGTATTTTCGAAAGTTCTGAAAACGATTTTGATATCAAAATGTATGTAATTCTTTTGGGTTAATTTTAATTTATTTATTTGGTATAAAAAGCACCTAAAAACCATGTCAACATGTGAACTTTTCAAGGTGTAAATGAATTATCTTCAAATTTTGGTTGATTTTCTAACAAAAAGTAGTGAGTTTGTGTTCTGCTAGTCTAGAACTACTGCTTTATGAACTATGAAGTTTAAATTCAAAACTTTTTATTTTGGCGAAAATCGCAATACTCGTAAAAATTGTCATTTTTCAAAACTGATTGTACGAAAACTGATTGGACGAAAATCGCATTTTTTTCAAAGGGGTATACTCGTAAAAATTGGCATTTTTCAGAAGTGATTGTAAGGTTTTGAAAACGATTTCAATGTCAAAATTTATCTAACTCTTTTGGCCTAATTTTAATTTATTAATTTGGCCCGAGAAAAGAAAAAAGCAAGTCGACAAACGACCTTTTTAAGGTGTAATTGAATTATCCCCAAACTTTGAATGATGTACACTTTGGAAACACAAAAACTTCGCAACATACTGCATACTTTGGTAACACAAAGTCATTCGCAACATACTGCATACTTTGGAGGAATTGGAGTACTCAACATCTGAAGCAATACACACTATAAATGTGGAGTTATTACAAAATATTTTTACCAATATGAGGAGACGGGTGAATTTATGTTTACAAGTTGATGGTGGTTATTTTGAACACTCGCTATAGTTCTACAACAATGTTTATTTACCTATTTATTTTAAACAGTATTTAATTAAAGTTTATCATAATTTTATGCTGTAATAAATGTTACAAAAATATGAAATCTGTTCCTCTATCTATCAGTTATTCATTTATAAATTATCTTCAACATTCAACAAATCCGTACTGGATAAAGAGTTATTTAAATTGTTCTACGATACTTGTTTGGAGTAGCAAAATTTTTCGAATATCCACACTATCTTTAGTAGTAAACTGTTCGCTTTTTACTGTTTTAAATCTGTTGACAAAACAGTGCTACGCATCTGCTGTACCATGTCGACATATATCATAATTTCTCAGTTTGTAGTTTGGAGTGCAAAACGTATATTTTGTCCACAAATATATTAGATTTTAACTGATGTTAATAATTATATATAAACATATAATTAAGTTCTTTTACGATGGGAATTAATGAAAAATTATTATTTTCTGCTATTCCATCGTTAATTAAATTCACATCGCTGGAGAAGAACTCGAACCTCTACCTGCCGTTTTCTAGACGGCTGCTCTACCAATTAAGCCACCAAGCAGTTTTTAATTAATTTCTGTGAATTTAATTAACGATGGAATAGCAGAAAATAATAATTTTTCACATTTTAACTATTGTAGCGTTTTTGAAAAGCCTCTTTTATGCTATAAAGATAGTGCAATTATCAGCAGAGATGGCGACTGGTGGGGTTGGGTAGTAGTTTTAGAAACGTACACATCTTGTGTAGACCTTGCACTGCATCTAAAGCTGTGCGAACTTAGTTTCACCGCTTGCCATCTCTCTTGGGGTGTACTATATAAATTATATAGTACACCCCAACATATATGCCAATTTAATTTTGTTCCTCCCTATGGATATTGAAGATTGCTCACCCCGTTCTCTAAATTTAAAATCATCAACGATATACTTTGCAAATTTTTTTAACGTTTTTTGTAAGTTTTAATGCTAATAAAATTTGTCAAATACAACGCATTTTCCCCTAAAAGGTAAAATAAACAAGTTTTGCTTATTTTGAAGAACACCCGTGGATAATTCAGCGTAAATTTTAAGCCTCTCTGATCTGGTAACCCATTTCAAAACACCACCAAATATAATAATTGAGTTATTTTTGTTTTTTTTAGTCATTATCCACACGATTTCCCAAACATTTATGGTATTATTGTTCGAGTTACCTATTGTAACTTATACTTTATCAAAGGTATTTTAACAATTCGCCACAATATCTAATATATAAAACTTACATATACTTATGTTTCCATGAAAACAATTCTTTTTTAAAATACATTGTTTACAACATGTTAAATCCTCAGTAAATGTGGAAATTACGTCGTACTGTTTTTATATGATCGAAAATAAAGATTAGATTAGTTCATTTTATTGATATTTATAAATACGTAGTTTTAATTAAACACGATACAATAGGTAACTAAATTAATACATGCCCTGCCTATCAAAAATTCAACTATCGTTGCTTGTTAAAATTAACTTTCACAAATATAGTTTCTGTCCAATTTGTTAGGGCAACTTGATATAATTGTTTTACCAGAATACTAAAAGAAAATAACAGCAGAAACGAGATTAACTAAAAGTTTAAAATAGATCTGTTAATTAAGGATGACTTTTACTTTACTTGTAAGCAAAATGTCAAATTTTGTATTGAATAGTGTCGTTAAATTCGATTGTGACGGAGTACCTCAAAACTTTCGAAGTGCTCCTCGTAAAATTCTTTTTCTCCAAGATTTCTTTCTTAACTATTTTTGTTTCCTTTTATTTTTGTTTAAGACGTTCGGATTAATTTTAGAACAGAGGGTGAATATTTGAGGTTATTTTTGGAATAAACAGTGCAGGATTTTTACAAAATAAACGCCTAATCATGAAGGAGGAAAATAAAGTTTAGGATGTGTGAAAAAATCGTCTACCCACTATGGGGAGTATATCATTTCCTTTTTCTATTTCTTCCCCTCCCCTCTTTAAAAAAAAAAAGATGTTTTGGAAATAATTTTAAACGAGTTTCTAATATATTATTATATTGGGTTGGCAACTAAGTACTTTCGGTTTTTACTGATAGAGAGCGTTGCTTTATTTTTTGTATAACGTATGTTAGTGCTGTACTTTACCGTTTGTCGCGTAGTACTAGTCACATTGACGTAACTTCAGAAGCAAGTAGTGCGTGATTTTTATTAAAGCTATTAGTTGTGGGTTAATTTTAAATGGAGTGCAGAAACGAACATTTTCGACATATTTTACTATTTTATTTCCGTAAAGGAAAGAAAGCTGCTGCGGCTCACAAAAAGATATGTGAAGTTTATGGGTGCTAATTGCTTAACAGAGAGCACGTGTCAGAATTGGTATAAAAAATTCCGTTCTGGAGATTTTTCCCTCAAAGATGAGCAACGTTCTGGTCGGCCTACTGAAGTTGATGATGACCAAATCAAAGTCATAATTGAAGAAGATCGTCATATAACTGTTCGAGAAGTTGCGGGAGGCTACATGTATCGCACACAACAATTGAAAAACATTTAAAATGTCTTGGGCTAGTTAAGAAGCTTGATATTTGGGTACCTCACGAATTGAAAGAAATTCATTTAACGCAAAGAATCAATTTTTGCGATATGTACCTTAGACGAAATGAAACAAACATCACTGGTGATGAAAAATGGGTCCTGTACAGTAACATAGTTCGAAAACGATCATGGAGCAAACACGATAAACTAGCTTAAACCACATCGAAAGCTGAATTGCATCCAAAAAGATCATGCTGTCAGTTTGGTGGGATTACAAAGGTGTTGTGTTTTTTGAGCTACTTCCAAGGAACCAAACGATAAATTCTGATGTTTACTGTCAACAATTAATAAAACTGGATGAAGCAATCAAAGAAAAACGGCCAGAATTGTCAAATCGGAAAGGTGTAGTTTTCCACCAAGATAATGCAAGCCTCACACATTTTTGGCAACTCGTGGGAAACTATTGGAGCTTGGCTGGGAAGTGATGTCACATCCCCCATACAGCCCTGATCTAGCACCATCTGATTACCATTTATTTCGAAGTTTGCAGAATTCTTTGAATGGCAAGACTTTTACAAATGACGATGACCTTCACTCGCACCTGGTTCACTTTTTTGCTGATAAGGACCAGAAATTTCATGAGCGCGGAATCATGCAGCTGAAAGAAAGATGGCAAAAGGTCATCGCGCAAAATGGAAAATATATAATTGATTAAAAACTATTCTTTGTTTAAAAAAAAAGTGTTTTATTTTATACTACAAAACCGAAAGTACTTAGTTGCCAACCCAGCAATTATTAAATTTAATTAATTTATTAATTAATTAATTATTTATATATATTCTCCAACTGGAAATCACTAGACTAAAACTTGTGTCTTTTAAATATTTGCATTCGCAAACGTACGTGATATCACTTCATCGGGATATCTGTATTCGGTGGGCTATCAAAAAACATACTTCCTACGGAAATACCATATCAACTGACGTAGTCATAACATACTTTTTCTGGATAACACACAGAGACACACATACACAAACATATGTAATACATAATCACTGCATATAATAATAAAAATTAATTGAAAGTTTATATGAAAGTGTTCTTAATCTGAACAAAAATGATGACGATATATCAGGTGTACCGTATTACAGGAAAGTCATTACTAGGCTTAAGTACGAAATGCTATGATTAGACACATATGTCATTTTATTCTACTGACATCAAGCTTCAAAGCCGTACATGTTATATTTTGCGAAAGTAACACCGTCATAGATTTATACTTCTTTGAAAATATCGAGTTTCGTGCCTGAAAAAGTGCAAGTTGCGGTACGCATTACTTTTCTTATTTTATCAAAAGAAAAAAGACGCTGAAAGTCACCGTTTGCTAGTAGAAACTTACGGTGAGTATGCTCCCATCATAAAAACATGTGAGGCGTGGTTTCGACAATTCGAAAGTGGTGATTTCGATGTGCAAGACAAAGAACGTTCTGGTAGACCGAAAAAGTTTGAAGATGCGAAACTGCAGGAGTTATTAGATGAAGACCCAACCCAAACTCAAAAAACGAGCATTGGGAAAAATTCAAAACATGGGAAAATGGGTGCCACATCAATTGAATTACAGCTAAATGGAAATTCAAAAAATTATCTGTAAAATACTGCTTTAAAGGAAGTCAAAAAATCATGGTTATCACCTGGCGAAGCCGACCCATCGACTCCAAGGCCAAATCGTTTTGATCGCAAGACAATGCTCTATGTTTGGTGGGACCAGAGTGGCGTGGTGTATTATAAACTGTTGAAACCGGGTGAAATAGTTAATACTGATCGCTACCGACAACGAATTATCAACTTGAACCATGCATGGATAGAAAAATGTCCAGAATGGACCCGAAAACACCTTAAAGTGCTCGCAAAACCCGTGAAACTATAGAGATCTCTAAGCACCCCAATAACCTTAACCGCGATGATGGCTACCCGCTACATAACACTTGGCAATCCTGCATCTCCAAACTACCCAACCGCAACCGTAACGCTCCATTGACCCATGACCCGTTACCCATATATAAACCCGTCCCCCATCGACTTGCACCAGTTTCAGTGCAGTAGTTCAGCCCTGAAGATGTCCCATACAAATAGGTATGAAACGTCGGCAGATATACAAGTGACACGGTTCCAGCCCGGAAACCCAGAAGCAGATACCTTAAAGTGGTTTTACAGCACGATAACGCGTCGTCTCATACAGAAAAACCGATCAAGGAAGCGTCGAAAGCACGTGGATGGGACATAATATCGCATCCATCGAAGAAAGTAACTAATTCAATTGGATGGCATTTATTACCTGCTTAATCCCTTGCATTGCGCCGCTGATTGAGCGTCGTGCCAATTCTGGTGATTGGTTCAAATTGTGACGTGACGGGGTATTTTGGAACACATATGAAACTGATTAGTGAAAAAAAATACTACACAAAATATCCACACCCTTTTCCATTCAGAAAATTATGCTGACTAATGTATTTGGGACATTTAAATGATGCGCAAATGATATATAGATTACATATACAATATTTGATGTCCTAAAACGTCAGTCCAAGCCAAATTGATAATGACACGAGATAAAAATTCATAAAACCTTCGTACCCGAGTTCATTTTTACATGCAATTACTTGAATCATGAGAACAGTTCACGTAAAATTATAAAACATTTGACGTCTAGAATGTTTTTATTATTTATTTAATACATAAATATGCACATATATTTGTAAAAAAGATTTTTATTCAACCGCAGACTATTTTTTTAATATTAATTAGTTTACTTCCTTATAAACTCATCTTATGAATAAGTGAATTTTATTTTTCGTTGAAAATACGTCTTCGAATAAGAAGCAACCTCAAACAACTTAAGCAATTATATCTACCTGTGTACGTAACACTTCTTACTTACAAAATATTCCTTTTTATCTGTTTACTGAAAACGTGTAAACAATTTTAAAGAAAATAAACACATTAAGCGTAATTATATGTATTAATATCACGAATGTTTTGTTTTAGAACACTTCTCCGCTTGTTTATGCATGATGTTGGCGTAAAAAACCTGAGGTGAATTTGTGTTTGCGTTCATTATAGTGTACGTAATTGCTACCTTGGTACTTATATACAGGTTGGTAGAAAAGTTTTGAAAGCAAAAATGAAACAATGTGAATTTTTAAATGAAATTAGTTTTTTTATTCAATGTAATCTCCCTCACCTTCAATACATTTATTACAATGATCCTCCGATAATTTTATACCATCTCTGTAATGATTTTCTGGAAGCTCTGCAAAATACTGTTCCACGACTGAAATAGCTTCTTCATTCTATGAAAAACGCTTTCCACGAACGAATTGTTTCAAGTTTCTGAAGAGGTAGTAATCACACGGAGTCAAATCTGGTGAATACGGTGGTTGTTCAAGCAATTCGTACTTTAATTCATTCAATTTAGCCATCGTCAAAACACTTTTGTGCGTTTTTTCAATCATTCTTGATGATGATATATACTAAACTGTCTTGGAAAAAGTGTTTATCTTCTTTAGAATCATCTGGTATGTACAGGAATCTTTGCTCGTGCGGCAGTGTATATATTGGTGAAACAAAACGGCTGTCGGCACTCGTGTTTGTGAGCATGAGCGTTGTACTAGGTCGCTACACTTACCGAGCATAGACTATAAACCGGGCACCAAATCCAATTTAATTCTACCAACAGCCAATCCCGTACTAACCATCTACGAGTCTATAGAGATCTCTAAGCACCCCAATAACCTTAATCGTAATGATGGCTACCCCCTACATAACGCTCGGCAATCCTGCATCTCCAAACAACCCAACCGCAACCGTAACGCTCCAATGACCCATGATCCATTACCCACATATAAACCCGTCCACCATCGACTTACACCAGTTTCAGTGCGACAGACAGTAGCAGTAGTTGAGCCCTGAAGATGAGTGGGTACGAAACGTCGGCAATTATACCAGTGACGCGGTTCTAGCCCAGAAGCAGATAGTATGGACCACGACCGCGGAAGTCTATGTACTAGATGTTTATCTTAGATTTCGTTTAGATTTTGAGTCGTCTATCGTCGCCACATTGTTAACTCACATTTCCACTCAATTAAAAGTAAGCTTGGTCGGTCATTCTTCAACTATTCATTGACATTTCCAGGTCGTAATATTTGTGATTTTGTTTGCCTTGACTGGATCATTCTCTTAACTTTGGCATCCTTCCACGGGTGCAAATTCATTTCCTTGAGCATTCCTCGCTAACACGATAAATTTAAGGAAATCGCGTGCTTCCTGACATCTCTCTTAGGATTACGAATAATCATCTGAGAGGCACGACTTTCGTTTAAACGATTACAGGCAGGCCTCCTTGAAAACTGACACACCCTTTCAAAATTGTCTAACCCGGCGTGAAATGTTATCTAGGTACATGTGAATATTAAATGTACATTGCACTTGAATACATTTTTCGATTAAAAATATTCCTTGTGGAACGAAGTTTCTGTTTTTGCAAATGCTATTGTTAATAGACATTTGATGTTTTTTAAATACCAAAAAATACTAAATCAGAATCAATAGTTTTGAAATTGGATTCCCAAATTCAGAAATGAATTGCAAAATCTTTTTTGGGCGGACCCTGTATATGCATATCTACGTATAAATTAATATTTATTCAAAAAATTAAGTAAACGCATTAAATAATTATAGAAATTTTGATAAGACCATCCTAAATCTTAAACAAATATTATGAATGTTTAAAATACGTACTATCGCCCTTATTTCAGCGTCACTTTCGCATCGACACCTGCACATTAATACACCCATCCTGACTGTCAATCAGTACAAACAATACTGAAGTAAAGTAGTGTTTGTTAAATCACGAATTTGTTACAATTGAAAATGAGATACGATTACAGATGTACGATATAAATTAGCAATAAATAATAACAATAATAACTACATATTATTGCTTAATGACGGGTACAAAATAAAAATTTATCTGAAGATAGGTAAATGCCGACAGATACAAGAACAATTTAAAAATACTTGAATAACTTGATAACGAGGTGTTTTATTGAATAGAAAATGTATTCATTCATGTTTTATGAGATGATAAATTACAAAAACCTCGAAAACATTATATAAATATTTTGTAATTTTTATAATCCACACATGTTCGACTTTCGTCGTCACATTGGTGCCTTGAAATTTTGATTTTTTATTGCATCTCGAACATATTGTATCCATTAACTCTACAGACAACACCGAATATGAAAAGTACTTGTAAAATTTTGAGATATTCTATGTACGAGGGTGATCGCAGAACTACCCGACCCAACAAAGAAAATATAAGAATTTTGGAAAGAAATATATTTATTTTTCAACATAATCTCGTTTCAGCTCTATACACTTTTCTCAGCGATGTTCAATAAGTTTGATACCCTTTTTATAATAAGAACTGTCTTGCTCCTCAAAATAGCTATTAACTGCCGACATCACTGCTTCATCGTTGGAAAATCTTTGATCACTGAGCCATTTTTTCAAGTTTGGAAACAGAAAATAATCCGAGGGGACTAAATCTGGCGAATAGGGTGCATGAGGTAGCAACTCAAACTTGAATTCATTAATTTTGGCAATTGCGATAACGGATTTGTGAGCTGGTGCATTGCCTTGATGAAACAACACTTTCTTTTTAGCCAAATGCGGCCGTTTTTGCTTGATTTCTTCGCTCAAACGTTGCAATAAGTTCGCATAATACTCGCCGTTGATAGTTTATCTTTTTTCAAGATAGTCAATAAAAATTATTCCACGCGCATCCCAAAGAAACCGATGTCATGGCCTTGCCTGCAGATGAAACGGTCTTCGCCTTCTTTGGAGCCGGTTCTCCCTTTTGAGTTGAGATTGTTCTTTTGTCTCGGATGTGAAGTGATAGACCCATGTTTAATCCCTGGTTATGAAACGGCGCAAAAATTTTGCTTTGTTGTTGTGAGACTTCGCTAAACACTCAATTGAAACGTCTTCACGACACTGCTTTTGCTCGAGTGTGAGCAAACGCGGCACCCAACTAGCACACAGCTTTCTCATGTTCAAATTTTCAGATAATATACGACGTACCGCACTTTTTGAAATGCCTACTATGTCTGTTAGCTCGCGCACTTTCAGTCGACGAGCATCCAGTACCGCTTTGCGAATTTTCTTCACCATTTCTGGAGTCGTCACCTCATATGGTTGACCACTGCGATGCTCGCCTTGGTAGCTCGTACGGCCTCGTTTAAACTCTTCTATCCAATATTTCACTGTTGTTAGCGAAGGAGCAGATCCACCCAGAGTAGAATCCAGTTCAGCTTTTATATCGGTTGGGCTGAGGCCTTTCAAATAAAAGTATTGTATCACGTAACGATGACCAATTTTCTCCATTTTTACAAATTCACCGAAAACGTTCACTATTGATGACTGCCAAACAAATACTAAACAACGTGGCGTCTTCAAAGTTGAAACATATGCTTTATAGGTTGTGTACTTTCTAATACAGCGATATTTTTCAAACAACTACCGCCATCTTAGCTCAGGCCGGGTACTTATGGGACCACCCTCGTAAACCACTTGTTTCAATCTTTTGCGCTACATTACGAATTACACACTCACTTGGCACATTATTGCGTTCAAAATGTAGTTGAACTTTCTTAGGTTACTTCTGGCTAATCGCTTGTTTCATAATAAGTCTGTATGATTTGCATGGATTGATTTATTTGCCATCTGTTTCCACACTATCTGTCAAAACGTAAATTTCCAACAATTTTATAAAGCAAACGACGTGCAAGTCAAATCCTTAAGTTCAATTTGGAACACCCTTTATTATTAATTGCTTTAATTTCTTGGATTTGCTATTATTTTTTTTTAAGATAATAATTTCATAGCTAAACCAAAGGAATTACTTCTCTAAAAGAATTTTCACATATGTAGAGGTATTGATAAGTGACGCAATTCTTTGAATGACAACACATTGAATCTAAATTTGACAATTCTGTCGAAACATAAAATATACATGGCAGTCTTACAAGTAAAATTAGCTATTCCTGTTTTTGTTTTGATGGCTGCAAATCTAATGCTCGGTAGCTACACATTTTTCTTCTCCTTGAAAATTAAAACCGGTTGTGCTGAGTCGCACGTTCCAGGTGTAACAACACCAGGGGATGCTGTAAGTTAGATCCTATAATAACAATGCAGACCTTTTTACATAATATGCCATACTAACTGAACTGAAAAGTTTCCCCTATCCAGACATGGATGGCACTGTAGTGAGTTGGGAGTATTTCATTTTAGAAATGTAGCCTTATGTGAGATGTCACTTACATTTTCAAATTGAACTGTCATTCAGTTTCATAATTGTCAAGTTTTCTGTATTTTGTGAAGACGAAATTTAAAATTCCTAGTAGGATTCGCTGTGTCTACTTGAAAACTTTATCAATAACGGATATCAAAGTTAAATCTGCACCATAGAAAACTCTTCGTTTTGCGTTTTTAAATTTAAACGTGCTTTAAGTTGAATTAAATGCCAGAAATGTAGACACTAGAATTAATAGCAAAAATTCTTGACGTTGTATTGAATGAACCTAAAGTGCAATTGGGTTAGAATGCTAACATTTTAAACATCTGGGAAGAGCACCTGAGAAGTACCTTACACGAAGATTTAGATATGAAAAAATTAAAACAAGATTGCGGTCGCTTGCGCTATCTTCGCCAAAAACGAACTCAGATCTGGTGATGAGACATGAATTGCATAGTATCCTGCAAATAATCTGCATATTAGATAAGACGTGGTCAAAGCTAACCAAAAACCCAATAACAAACTGGGAAAGTTATGAATATTATGTTTTGGAACGGACATGAACATCTTGGGAATGGAAAAGTAGTTACTCAGCAATATGATTGTACATTATTTGCCAAACTGGACGATGAAGTCGGAGAAAAATCGCATTTGCAGAAGGAGAAAATGTTTTGTTCTTCAAAATACTGTAGCAGCTTGTAAATTAGCAGTAGTTATAGCAAAATTTCATCAATTATCTATCAGATTTAGCTCCTGATAACTATTTTTTTGATTTTCAAAAATAAAAAAGTGATCACAGAAATTTGGATCGAATTATGAATTATTTGAAGAGCTCCACAACACGATTTACTAGAAAGATATAGAAATATTAGAAAAGCGTTGGATGAAGCATATCAAGCTAAAAGGTAATGGAAGAATAAATGAAAAAAATGTCAAAAATTCTATATTCTTGTCAATATGGGAAACTTTTCAGACTATAGAGTATTCACCTGTACGCAAAGTACATTATTGTTTATATAATCGAATGTTACCAAGGTATATTTCAGTAATGCTAGATCTTTATAAAGTACAAATTAGTCTTGGCCATTTTAGCTATTTTTTCTATTTATTTAGATTGCTTTGTGCAAAGTTGGCAGTTTATACTATACTGATGGGTTTTATCTTGTAAAAATGTTTTTATCATACAATTAACCTTCATTTTATGTACATATTTTGCTAACCAGGCCATCATCTTCAGGAAACAAAAACAATGTAACTTAGTCGGTAGAATGCAAAATTTTAATCACTAAAAGTTGATATATAACCCCTTTCCACATTATATATCAACTTTTAGTGATTAAGTTAATCAACCACAGGCTCCATCAAAATTACCTGCAAAATTCAGGTTTAATAATATCGATTTTCTATTATCTTTTGGTGGCAGATACACCTTATTAAATTTGATCAGTTATTTAAATAATAATTAATTTAAAAGTAATGAAAAATAACGAATACATAAAGATTGATACTCGTAAAAATAATTATAGTAGGTTTATGTAAAAGTGTTTCAAATTTCGCGTTTTTTTAAAGAATAAATAAAGCACATAATTTGCATTCACTTTCAAAAACTTTTTACTGGTAATTGAAGTATCAGTTATGACAATTATATGCGAAAAATAATATCTGCCAAATGGCCTCCTCTTGCAGCTCCACAGACGTCCACTCTTTTGTTAAAATTTTCAATAACATTTTGACATAATTGGGGCTTTATCTCACCAATGACACGAATAATTTCATCTTTCAAAGCAGGAATTGATTGTGGATTGTTTTTATAAACCTGACTTTTCACATAACCCCAAAGAAAATAGTCTAACGGTATCAAATCACTTGATCTTGGTGGACAATTAACATCACCGTTTCCTGAGAATACACGTCCAGGAAATTTTTCTCTCAATAAATCAATTGATTCGTGTGCAAAGTGAGGTGTAGCGCCATCCTGTTGAAACCTTCTCTAGATCAATATTCATTAATTCAGGCCACAAAAATTCGGTTATCATCCGACGATATCGGTCACCACTGACAGTTACAACTTCACCAGCAGCATTTTCAAAGAAGTAAGGTCCAATTACTCCACCTGACCATAATGCACACCAAACAGTAACTCGTTTAGGATGCATAGGTTTCTCATGAATAATTCGTGGATTTTCGTCACCTCAGATACTGCAATTTTGTTTATTAACATAGCCACCAAGTTCAAAATATGCGTCATCGGAAAACATTATTTTTTTGAGAAAGATCAGCTGGTTGTTCATTGATGAAATCGACAAATGAACGACGTTTTAAATGATCTAATGGCTTCAGTTCCTGTGTTATTTGAACCTTATATGCCTTCAGAACTAAATCCTTGTGTAAAATACGCCATGTTGTTGATCCACTAAGTCCAAGTTGTTGTGAACGTCGTCTAATGGGCATTTTAGGATCTTCAGCAACACTTTCACGAACCAAACCAATATTTTTTTGTGAACGACCACTACGATTGTATTTTTCACTTTTTTGGTCTTCCACGGAACCGGTCTCTTGAAATTTTTTAATAATTCAACCAATAATGCTTTCAAATGGACGATTATGTAAACCATAAAATTCACGTAATTTTCTAAAAACTCTTTTTACAGAACGCTGATTGTCATAAAATAATTCAACAATTTGAACGCGTTGTTGTGTCTTTTACGAAGCCATTTTTATAAATGTCATACATCACACTTTTTAAATGCCCACATACCCAGACAAATTCAGTGCGCCATCTATATTTTATTTATTCTTAAAAAAACCGCGCAACTTGAAAGACCTATACTTCCCACTAGCCAAAAATAGATTTCAAATTTAGTTAATTGAATCTTCAGTTATAGCTGCGTATTACTATTAAAAAAAGCCAATTAAAGAAGACATTCTCTCAACAATAACAAGAAAGCAAATCCCACTTTTTTATCATATTCTTAATAAGAAAAGGTAAAACGTAGATGAGAAGCAAATAAACAACTCGAAAACTACTACACGATAATTGTAATCAACGAAATAATGATCAACAATCGACATTAATTCCCCATAATTAAAAGCCTTGTTCACATTAGATACAGAAGAACCCACATTTTAGAAACAGAACATAATGGAATATTTACAAAAAATTGATTAAAAGTGTTTATAATCATAGAAAATAAATGTTTGTCAATGTAAAAATAATAGTAATATAATTAACTATCGTGACGAAACGATACTATCAAATCATCGAGCGTTAGGACTTCCGTAAACGTAGCTAAAGTACCTGTTACTATAATTTCTATAATTGTCATGCAGTAACTCAATCGATAATATAGGGTCAACAACTCTAGGGTCAATAAGCTGTGTTAAAAACATCAGAGACTCCCAAAGAAAGAATTTACGAAATGCTGAAACTGATTTTATAACTGTTTTTTTTTTGTGTTTACCTTAAGTTTCATTAAAATAGTTTTTCGGTGAGGGTACATAAGTTAAAAGGGACCAAAAAGATTTAATACAGGGGTTCATGTGGCCACGTCACAACAAGAGCCACATTCAAACGTTAAAGAGGTAAAGGACAGACTAGCTCTTAATTAATAAAGAACAACTTTGAATTGATACTGAACTGTAAACGAACAGATAAAAGCTGTTCTTTATCAGTTAAAACTGTACTTTAGAAGTTAAAGGCTATTCCTGATCAGTTCAGAGCTGTTTGTTACGTCCTAAGCGTTTGAAATTTGCGCGTATTATGACGCAATCACGTGAAGAAGATATTGGAGGGGATAAAACGTCTCGGCAGATCCTTGTCTTAAATGTTACGTCCAGCTTATCCTCCAGATCTAGCTTTTTATACTGTCTCTAACCTAAAAACTTTGCTTGGTAGCAAAACATTTGGATCGAACGAGGAGGTAATTATTGAAATTAACGCATATTTCTAACAGTTTGATAAATCTCAGTTTTCTGCTTGAATTAATAATTCGTCCCCCACACTCCTCCCAACAGCTTAATGCCAATTAGAGAAACCACAAAAAAACCTTTCCTCGTTTCGATTTTAATAGACGATGCATTCCTTTATCTAGATATTTCCCTATAACATTATGAGATAATTCTAGGTACTATACTCGCTATGTTTTCTAGCCGCCACCACCAGATACTGATGACGACGATGAAGACGACGATGAAGATGATGAGGACAAGCATACAACGGCAAAGTTTTCACTCCATTCATCGACAGAGCAATCAACGTTCGTTACGCCGAGTTCATCAAGACCCACTACTACAGATATCTTGCGGAGTACAACCAAATGGGAGACTACAATTGATAAGAAGACTACACACGATATGCAGTCTACGGTTGACAAGGAGACTACACACGATATGCAGTCTACGGTTGACAAGGAGACTACACACGATATGCGGTCTACGGCTGACAAAGAAACCACACACGATATGCGGTCTACGGCTGACAAGGAAACCACACACGATATGCAGTCTACGGTTGACAAGGAGACTACACACGATATGCGGCCTACGGCTGACAAAGAAACCACACACGATATGCAGTCTACGGTTGACAAGAAAACCACACACGATATGCAGTCTACGGTTGACAAGGAAACCACACACGATATGCGGTCTACGGTTGACAAGGAAACCACACACGATATGCGGTCTACGGTTGACAAGGAAACCACACACGATATGCGGTCTACGGTTGACAAGGAAACCACACACGATATGCGGTCTACGGTTGACAAGGAAACCACACATGATATGCGGTCTACGGCTGACAAGGAAACCACGCACGATATGCGGTCTACGATTGACAAGGAAACTACACACGATATGCGGTCTACGGTTGACAAAGAAACTACACTCGATATACGGTCTACTGTTGACAAGGATACTACAATTGATATACAGTCTACTATCGAAATGCAGTCTACAGTAATCAAGCAATCTACAATCGAAAAGTAGTTTACAAGCGAAAAGCAGTCTACAGTCGAGAAGCAGACCATAAACAGCAAACAAATAACAAACGACAATTCGAATGCGGCACATCCTTGATTTCTTGTAAATATAGCTTGAGCTTTGTTTAGTGTATTTAATATAATATATTGTGAATATTTGCCTATGTCTTTCTTAATTTTTCATTCTCTTGCACATTGTTTGGTATTTAAGAATTTCATTACAAATACATATAAAACGGATATTTTCTTAATGGCGATTGTATGTAGTACGAAGAACTGATTTACGAAGTATTTAAAATGATGTACCATATAGTTCGGCTTACTAAGTCATCGGAAGAAATGCAAATTAAAACAAAAATTGAATTATATAGCGTCTTTAGACGAATTTAAGTCCAATTCAAACACTTAGTTATTTGAATTGTAACGAGATATTTGCGTTATACTCCTCTGTTGTTCTTGACAAGTTTCTTACAGACAATACACTTTAATATAGACCCGATAAGACCCGTTAAGGTAAGTATTACCCGAAGATTTTTACTTGACGGTGTGCACTGTAGTCCGTAGACACCTACTATAACAGCTTAAGGCGCGGGGCAATTTTTTTATTATTTAACCTTTACAGCGGTAACAGTGTGTTTTAGTGAGCAATATTAATCAATTAATTTAAAGTGTTTTTAACAATTCTAAACTAAAATGTTCGCAAAAAGTAACAACAAAGTAATTCATGGATAGGCGAGAGAAATTGTTTTAAATGTATACTATATATGTGTTTATTGAATTTCGTATTTGGAATAAATTCATTTGGTCAAAATTATATATTTGCATTAAAATCGACACATACGCTTACTTTTCTTTCCAAGAATTTTCGAAAGATGGATTAAAATGGTTAGCTATTTGTAATTTTCAATATTTGTTTTGTCTTCTTACTTGTGTTCTAGATGTACAAAAGAGTGCTTTAAGTTACCAAAAAAAATGCCAGTTTGCAAGCATTCGTTAAATATTGATTCCAATATCATAGATGAAAGAAACGCATATAACTAACGCAGGTTTTAATGGAGAGACAAAGTTTTACATTTTCGGAAATATTAATTTGGACGCTTCAAATTTCAATTGGTATATTACATTCTATCACAATAACGACAACGAATAAGGATCGGCTACCAATTAAACAGTAAAATACGTGTAAATAATAATCACTAAAAGGTTAATAAAACCCCTTTCCACAATAATTTTCGTACTCTGTATATATATTTTAGATAATTAATCACAGTATCGCTCCTGGATCCACAATCAAAATCTTCACAGAAACAAGTCCGCATCAGATTTTCACGGTCGAAAGCCAAACATGTTTTTTCACATAATTTAAATTGTATTCTAATCTTAAAAACTAACCACTCTTAAAGTACATCCCTTGCTTACATATGCGAACCTTTTCAACGGTCGTATATTACTTTTCGATGAACTGAAGGAGGGGACAAGAATATGGAATCGGACCGCCATCGGCGTTTCACGCATGGTCTCTGTTTTTTTTAAATATATATGCCTTCATTCCTTATCAATCGTTTGCTTAGTTTCCACTAAAAGTGAGATACGAAAGAGAGTTGAATTTTATTAAGAACATTGCGAGATACAATGGTTTTGATTCGGAAATGATCAATGGATTAATCAGGAAGGCTAACGTAAAGAAGACAATTCGGAATATCACACGTCTGTCACCTCAAAAGAGAAGCAATTTATATGTTTACCATTTCACCCTTTTCAAGTTATATTTCGGTTTTCTAACTCTATTAAATTCCTCTTAGGAAATAAGAAACACAAAGTCGAGGTCAGTAAGAAATCGGAGATGTACAAAATTAAATTTTTAAATTGCAATAAACAGTACATAGGTTAGACAAAACGTTGGATTGAAACCTGGTATAAATAACATATACCGCGCATCAAATTTAATCTACCTGAGAAATCTAGTTTAACAAAGATTGTGCAAGAGAAAAAGACGTGTAAATATAACAAATTATTTAAAAAAAAAGTATTTTAATCACAATTTTAAAAAGGTGTTACTCGACCACATTTTCTACTCAATTATTGTTCATTTAGAATAGTTTAATTCAATCAAATAACATATTCAATAATAAATTAAATAAAGTTAACATCTATATTTATATCTCATTTAAAAATCTACATGTTCTTTAGTATAGTAGCAGGAAATGTTGAGCGTACCAAGTTTTATCTAATCAAAAATTCTAAAGATGCTTTCATATATCGCACATACGTGAAAGGTATTTCTTTAATCTTCTGACAGAGTCTTTGTTTTTCGAGATGCGATACCTGGTAAGATAAATATTCTCCTGATTACATGGATTTCTAATATTTCAAATTATTTATAAACTTTTATCAAGGCACCTGGTTTGAAACAACAGGATGTGATCAGTCAAGCTCTGTATTATATTCGTCAACAAAATGATATCTACAAAATGTTTAATGTAGGTGTATACGACGTGTCTCAGATAACATTTCCATGCTGATCTCGCTTATTATAAAAAGTATAGCTTTGGCGAAATTGCTTGAATGATTACTAAGGATCAGTGAATGAAATTATAAGATATTTTTCAATTTCCAAATTTCTATTTTCTTCAGGAGTTAGCAAGAAAAAGATTAATTTTTCTTCCTTGTAATAACTTTTTTTGTCGCAGATACATACATACATAGTTTTCATTTACACTTTCTTAAAATACTTTTTTTTTAAACAGAGATGGACATCCAATTGCGCAATTAAACACTTTTTTATATAGAATTTAAATATCAAATGAAGTTTTTGTTTTGAAATATCAATTAGGCAAAATTTTTAACGTGTTGTTTATTCTCTTTACAATGACATAGCACATTTACTATTAAAAAAAAAAGTTTAAATTTATTTTAAAGCGCGAGCATTTAACTTTTCAAAAATAACAAATTTTTCGAGTATACCCCTTTCAAAAAATTAGGGTTCTCATTATAGAAAAATTACAATTGCAAAGTCTTTCGAATATTAGAGATAATACAATTACACCTTCAAAAGTTCACATTTTGACAGGTTTTTTCAAATTATTTATTGTCTCACAATTAAGTCAAAAGAGTTGCAGACATTTTGACATCAAAATCGTTATTAGGATCTTCGAAAATGTCAGCAAGTCAAAATCTATTAATATATAATCACTTTTCAAAAATACCAATTTTTGCGAGTATACCCCTTTGCGAAAATTTAGATTCTCATCAAAGTAAAATTGTAATAGCAAAGTCTTTCGAACATTAGAAATAATACAATTACACCCTCAAGAGTTCACATTTTGATAGGTTTTTCAAATTATTTATTATCTCACAATTAAGTGAAAAGAGTTGCAGACATTTTGACATCAAAATCGTTATTAGGATCTTCGAAAATGTCAGCACGCCAACCTATTAATGTATAATTACTTTACAAATATACTAATTTTTGCGTGTATACTTCTTTGAGAAAATCTTTTCATCAAAATGAAGTTGCTTCATATCTACAATGTAGCAAAAATAAACCGGTCCTGTATCTTGTGGCAAGGATATTTTACCCACCCTTCGTTCCTATTTATTTTAATAATTACATAAAGTAATTTGGTACGTAGACTTCCGCGGTCGTGGTCCAAGGATACGTTTTACCCACATCGTTCCTGAACTTTAAAACTGAAACCAGTTTCAGTGCAGTAGTTCAGCCCTGAAGATGTTTTAATAATTAGCCCGGAAACCCAGAAGCAGATTACATAAAGTAAATCAAATGACATATCATTTTAAACTTTTTCTAGCGACTCATACTTTGACTAATTAATTAATTAAACATTGTTTAATGTTAACGCCATCTTCTAAATAACATTCGCACGCAATTTTCTTAGAAAATCTAAATATCAAGACCCCATCACGTAATAGAAAGAAAAAAATCTGTCAATAACACCTGTACACTAACGTAGAGACATATCGAGACGAGGCCTAAGGGGTTGAAGAACGCCATTTATAAAATGATGAAAGACACTCTTGACTACGAAACTCCGTTAACGAAACAATCATCATCATCGTCGTACGAGCTTATTATCATTTAACAGATTTAATTATGTGTCCTAGATTAATATCAATTCTTTAGAATTTACACTGAAGTTTTTTTATCATTTTTAAAATTTCCAATATTTTCAGCCCGTACTGTATGTTATTTATTTCTCTTTTGTAAGCATCTGCAGTTTCGTAGGTCGACCTCATTCCCCACACTTTATTTTTTTTAATGCAATTCATTTCTGAACAATTGAATGACCAAGGTCAAGTTGTAATTTATGCTTGAATACAATCTACAGGTGGAATCCTAAACAACGAGTAGATGTAATTTATCCGGACATTTTTAAGGCTTTCGATAGCATAAACCATGAAGTATTGCTACATAAGCTTAGCTCCTTGGTCTTCTTCGTTCGAATAACGGGTTATGAGGCAATGATATCATTTTAAAGTTAGGTGTACCTCAACGGTCAAATTCATCTCCTTTACTGTTTGTATTGTTTGTAAATAATTTGATTTGTCGAATCAATTGTCGTATACCTTGAAATGCTGAAGATAATTAAAAAATTAATCAAATTTTTTAATCAACGATGACATGGCAGAAAATAATAATTTTCATTAATTTCCTATCGTAAAGAGTTTATATACATTATATATTTATATATAATTATTTACATACATTAAAAACTTGACTGCGGGTTATAAATATTAGATCTGTTTCTATAATGAGATTTATGGTATGTTAAAAGACTCGAAACTGTACTGCCTGGTGGTCTAATTGGTAAGGCAGACGTCTGGTAAACGAAAGATGGAGGTTCGAGTCCTTTTCCAGCGGAGAAATTTTTATTTAATTTCTGTGATTTTTAAACAACGATGGCAGAGCAGAAAATAATAATTTTCATCATTATTTTCCGAACAATTGGCTTTTTATGTTACTGGATATAAATCTGGCTGACTATTAGTTACGGAGTTACTTCAAAGATAGGATGTTTCAAACCTGCTACTCGAAATAATCTGAAGCAATCATTAACACATGTCATCCAAATCATTTGGGGATATTCTCTTTCTAATGCCGTTCATAACTTAGAAGAATAACTGTTTTTAATTTTAGTCTTTTGTTTCTCCTTTTAAAAATAAAACCCCATTTCTTTTACGAACAATTTCGTGTTTTCATTTTGGCAGAATCTAAAAATCTGGCAAAGTTACTATTTCAAAATGGCAACTACAAAAATAAAGCAGTCGTACCAATACGTCTAACGACCGGTATCAATTAATCACACTGTATATTAATTGTAATATTGAATTTTAAATATTGTTAGTTTGATAAAATTTAATAAAATATTCAATGGTGATATCATAAAAGTGAAATATTATATTTTGTATTTAAGTTTAACATCAAGACAAAAAGTCTCTGGTATTTATTACGTAAAAAAGTTAATACTAAAATAGATTACCAGAAAATAAGCTCCAGAAATTTCTAAATATGTTTCCAACTTTTTCGAAAATCTCTCATACGTATACGCATATGTATTCTACATATTAAAGTCGAAAGATAACGTTTTTCGCGATATTGAACAATTTTAATTGGTTTTTGTACGTCCTATTCAATTGCATGCCAGCGTACGCGTTCTATATAATCAAAGAGATTTTTAAAAACTCTCAATTGAAAAGAAAAAAGCAAGGAATGTGAACATTTACGTGTACAAATGTAGAAACATACATATTTGACTTTATCCGAAGGGCCAAGGTCATGGGGGTCTAAACGCTGCGTTGTCCGTCGCCCCCTCCCATTCGTGACGTAACGTCGAGAGGACGTGACGTCTTCGGCGGTTCGGTTTCAAAATGTGGGCGTGTATAATTCGCGATATAAATGTACGCGCACGTGAAGTTTCGCACGAGATTTTATTTTGTTACAATTTTTTTTTCCGAGTAGCATTTGAACGATGATCCCATGCGAAATTTCGACGTGGTTTTTAAATAAATTGTAAAGTCGAAATAGTTGGAATAATGACAGGAATAGTATCACAAATTGGAAGTGAACACGGAAATTCATAGAAAGTGATTATGAATGGAAAATAGTTTGGAAATTATGCAAATTGAAATGAATAATTCGAATGCTCAGTTTTGTCGAAATTTGTACAACTCAACTAAACTCGCCCACCGTACCAAAACGTTTAAATTTAAATTATTTGACATTATTCGACTACCTATTACCTACCTCCATTTAACAACGTTAAAAAAACAAATAACAAGATGAAAACAATTAATTAAGTTTCATATAACCTCTTTCCACAATATATTCTGTAATTACGATTAATTATCTGCTGTTGATGACAACTTAGTTGTCGAAATACGTATACAGAATACGAAAATTATTGGGGAAAGGGGTTATATTAACCTTAATTGGTTAATTTAATCAATCACAGTCTCTATTCAAATTTCACTTAGATGAGAATTCCACTTAATTTGGCGCACTAGCCACTGCTCGTCATTATGGGAGAAGATTTTATTTTTACTGGGCTTTGATTTATTTTCAAAGTTATTGCTGTTTTCATGTCTTTTAATAATGTTAAAAACAGTTGTAGGTGCACGATTCACGATTTCTGCGATTTCACGAACAGTTTTGCCTTCCTTGGATAATTTTTTTATTAACTCCCTGAACTCTGGTGAAGTCTGAACACTACGCGGCGCCATTTTAAATTTTTAATAAAAAAAATATGTTTTTGATTGTAAAACTTAACGGACTTTTTAAAAAACATTAATAACAAATGTTTTATAGATTTAAAGAACAATTCCATTATTACTTTGAGATCTTTTTTTTTCAGAATTGCCATTTTTTTTATTAACTGCATAACAATTTAGCTGCAATGTTGATTTATTTTTATTAAATACTTTTTACTTAGATTTAGTTTAATAAAATATACAAAATTGTCTATATTTTAAGCATTAAACTTTCTCAAAATTAAATTATAGCGTAAAAAAATTATTTGTTCGATTATAACTTTGATTTTTTGTAGTTACATATTTTAAATAATTTAGATACAAAATACAACTATTATTAATTATTAAAAAAATAATTTTGCGCTACTATATAAATCTAATCGCTTTCTCTCCAGTGTGTATCTATTTTGAAATAATTTTATAATATGACGTCAAGAAATTCAGGTTCTATTTATAGCCACAAAATACAATATCGCCTTCGCTGGTGTATGGCAGCATTAAACGACGATGATAATAATATCGTTAACAGAACCCATCCGAAAAGTAAACAAGCTTGGGGAATACCTCCAACTTGCTGTTGCACCACTTTAAAACACAAACGTGAGTGTTTGTAATTTATGCAATTCGATGCATTTGGAATTGTTGTAGGGAAAGTACAAGCTGAATTTGCAAAAGAAGTCACGTACACACCAGACATGACATTAGCACAAACTGGAAAAAATGACTTCGTTTGCGGTCGCAATCGTAGCTGTGAATTTGCCGTGACTCATTGTATTATTAATTGTGAATATTGGTGAAACCTCACATGAGATTTCTTTACTATTTTTTCAAATTAAATGTTCATTATTTTCTTTATAATTTGTCTATATTAAAAGCAGTCGAAATGAAAGTTTTATACGAAGACGTTTGATAAATTCTAAGCCAACTACGAAATATTTTACTATTAAACGAAATCCCTTCTGAACATTTAATATTATGCCATCGAAAGCCAAGCACAGTATGTATGTATATATATACATACATATATATATATATATATATATATATATATATATATATATATATGTATATTAACTTTGAACATGATTTTTCCACATGTGTGCAATTGCTATGCATTACGTGGTTTCCCGCTCGAACAAGAAAATAACAGAAGAACACGCGCAATTGCCATATATACAAGTGTGATTAGGAAAACATTATTTCAATTAATACTGTCAACAGATGCCCCGCCATCCGTCTACATCAACAATAATTACGGTTTATTACAGCGTTGTAGGTGCAGAAAGCGTGTCCAGCGAACTAATTTAAATCAATTGCTTTAAATCATCTAATATGCGACTTCTGCCGGTAGTTTGTTACATAATCAAGACGAAGTGTTAAATAGTGTGACATTTCTAACAGTTTTTAAATTGATTCCTAATTTAATAACGATAACAGAAATAATAATAATAATTTTATTTCTGTCCAACAGAAAAGATCCAAATAGGAGAAAAAATTCTACATTACTATATGACACTATTGATAAAAAATAAACATACTAAATTTATGATACGTAAAACAAAGGAGCTCTACACAAGAAGTTAGTTCTCGGTGTTGGGAGGACAAAACTTGAATGTTACTTGACCGTAATCCGTGGCACTAATAAGTTTAGTCGAGATAGTAACATTGGCGAATCAATCTTTTTATGTAGCAAATTCGCCACCAGTAATGCATTCCTCTTCCTCCGCCTCTACGCCGTTAGCACTTCCTTGCCTCAGGATTAAATGTGCAAGTTGAAAACAGAAAGAACATCCAGAACGAGCAGTTCGACTTGTTGACGTAGCACCCTACGACGAACCAGCTTCTTCACCGCTTAGTGGACTATACCACCAAGAGATTTAACCGCTGCCTCTCCACTGCAGCCCTCTTTCTGGACGTGGCCAAAGCCTTTGACCGCATCTGGCATGAAGGACTTCTTTCCAAACTCCTTTCAGCCGATATCTTTCTTTCATTAATACACATCCTCCATTTCTTTCGTTGTCAAACATAATGCAAGACGAACCCAACCTAGACCTATTCTAGCAGGAATCCCACAAGGTTCTGTGCTCTGTGCATCCAGAACGAGCAGTTCGACTTGTTGACGCAGCACTCCATGACGAACCAGCCTCTTCACCGCTTAGTGGACTATATCACCAAGAGATTTAACCGCTGCCTCCCCACTGCAGCCCTCTTTCTGGACGTGGCCAAAGCCTTTGACCGCATCTGGCATGAAGGACTTCTTTCCAAACTCCTTTCAACCAACATCTCTCCTCCATTAATACATCCTCCATTTCTTTCCTTGTGGAATGGAATCCGATCCCTACCTAGATCTATTCTAGTAGGAATCCCACAAGGTTCTGTGCTATCCCAGATGTTGCATATCTTCCTTTGCGACATGTCCAAACTCCCTCCAGGAGTGAATCTTGTCCTTTACGCTGTCGACGCTGCAATCTTTGCGCAGGCACGTCATCCAGATGAAGCTGCGAAATTGTAGAATTGATTTGAGGCGTTTGAGAGTTGGTTCACTTCTTGGAGAATCACTGTTAACGCGCGGACGAGTTTTATTGTCTGTTTCAGCAAGTTCAAAAGAAACCTGCATGCCCCAGAGTTGCAGTTGAGCGACGAAACCCCCCATAGGAGTAGAAGGCAACATACTTAAGACTTCCCATGGATTAACCTGGGAGCACCACACGATGGTCAACAGGGGCATCGTCGCCATGGTGCAATTGTATCCGCTTCTGCAACAAGCTCAATTTGAGGTTGAAGACGAAGATATACAAGAAGACCATGACGTATCCAGCATCTATTTGGGGATACGCGGCTCCTTCTGAAGAGGATTCAGATAGTCCAAAATAAGGGGCATAAATTGATTGCTGATGCATCTTGGTGCATCAGAAACACTACACTACACAATGACCTACAAATTCCTACAATTCCAGACTTTATCTTTGATCTAGCAGGAAAATAGTATTCTGTTTCAAATCACGAGAATTCTTTCATTTCCAACATAAACCTCCAACAACACACGGGCTCACACAAACGTCTCCTATAGCAACAATAACACAGTAACATAACACACTATATTCAACACATATTCATAGCACACAATAGGTATATTATATTTGCGTAATTTGCATTTTATTACAATATATATCCTTATGTAATAACAAATTTCTTTCAGCATCCTAATGAAGTATTTTTCGGACAGTCTTATTTCATCAACTCATATTTAGGACAGACACCCACATTTAAAGGTAAACGCAGGTGAACAAAAAAAATTCATCGGCAGGTAAAGACGACAAATTGGTAATGAACGAGGTTCAGAGGTTCAGACCTGACACAAACTGGTTAAAGACACAAGGAAATTGACATAGTCCATGTTTCCATAAGGATAGATTCCGTCCAACTTGTAACGCAAATATTTCAAAAATTTCCTTGTAAGGCAATTTTATTCATACGCAGGTCATAGATCGGATACCAAACAATCGACACATACTCCAATTTGCTGACAACATACGTGAAGTAAAGGGATTTAATTGTGTTAATGTTCGCGAACGATAAAACTCAAGGACTTAATCGCTGCACCTCGTAAAACTCGCACAGAAATAAGACCGTATCAGACTTTCACCGTCAAAAACCAAACACGCACTGTATGTACAATTACTAATATAATAGGCGATACATATACCACAGTTTGGAAGCCTGTTACTAGTTCTACTGTACATACATATATGTATAATTACTATACAACGTTATTTTTTATCGATATTGTATTGGGTTGGCAACTAAGTACTTTCGGTTTTTACTGATAGAGAGCGTTGCTTTATTTTTTGTATAACGTATGTTAGTGCTGTACTTTACCGTTTGTCGCGTGATACTAGGTACATTGACGTAACTTCAGAAGCAAGTAGTGCGTGATTTTTATTAAAGCTATTAGTTGTGGGTTAATTGTAAATGGAGTGCAGAAACGAACATTTTCGACATATTTTACTATTTTATTTCCGTAAAGGAAAGAAAGCTGCTGCGGCTCACAAAACGATATGTGAAGTTTATGGTGCTAATTGCTTAACAGAGCGCACGTGTCAGAATTGGTATAAAAAATTTCGTTCTGGAGATTTTTCCCTCAAAGGTGAGCAACGTTCTGGTCGGCCTACTGAAGTTGATGATGACCAAATCAAAGTCATAATTGAAGAGGATCGTCATATAACTGTTCGAGAGGTTGTGGAGAGGCTACATGTATCGCACACAACAATTGAAAAATATATAAAATGTCTTGGGCTAGTTAAGAAGCTTGATATTTGGGTACCGCACGAATTGAAAGAAATTCATTTAACACAAAGAATCAACTTTTGCGATATGCACCTTAGACGAAATGAAACCGACCCTTTCTTAAAAAGAATCATCACTGGTGATGAAACATGGGTCCTGTACAGTAACATAATTCGAAAACGATCATGGAGCAAACACGATAAACCAGCTCGAACCACATCGAAAGCTGAATTGCATCCAAAAAAGATCATGCTGTCAGTTTGGTGAGATTGGTGTTGTGTCATCAATTCTGATGTTAACTGTCAGAAATTTTAACAATTAATAAAACTGGATGAAGCAATCAACTAAAAACGGCCAGAATTGTCAAATCGGAAAAAGGTGTAGTAAAATTCAACTGGTCCCCGCATGGCGCGTGGACGATTTCACCAAGATAATGCAAGGCCTCACACATCTTTTGGCAACTGAATCAAGTAGTTTTCACAGGGAAACTCCATTGAGAGAGTTCTGGCTGAAACAGATGGAAGTGATCCGGCCACATCCCAACCAAACTCTCCAATACAGCCCTGATCCAGCACCATCTGATTACCATTTATTTCGAAGTTTACAGAATTCTTTGAATGGTAAAACTTTCACAAATGACGATGACCTTCACTCGCACCTGGTTCGGTTTTTTGCTGATAAGGACCAGAAATTTTATGTTTTTCAGCGCATGAGGAACCCATATCATGCAGCTTTGTGTAAAGAAAGATGGGAAAAGGTCATTGAGCAAAATGGAAAATATATAATTGATTAAAAACTATTCTTTGTTTAAAAAAACCGTGTTTTATTTTATACTGCAGAATATACGAAAAAACCGAAAGTACTGCACCGATTACAATGTTTTGCCAACCCAATATATATATATATATATATATATATATATATATATATATATGTATATATATATTGTACATATAAATTGAAGACTGTACTCTTCAATTTAGTTGAGTAAAGCTCATTAATAGCAAAACATACCGAAACAATATTGTTAGAGTAATCTAATAAAAGAAACGTGTTTTATTTTTATTTACGAAACAATATTTCACCAGGAACCGTCTGCTACGTCTATCAACAAGAAATACTATTGCGTTTCACAATATTTTGAAAAACGTAATGCTAAAAGTTTTTGTATTTTCTATTTTAATTCTCACCGTGTATTCCTTCCTACACCGGTATTAAATTGATGACGTATGCATATTTGTTTGAGTAAAAATTTCTATTCAACGTCCACTTCCTAAATTGATAGCAAAACAAATTAATAGAATAACCAAACAATATTTTTTTCGCCGTAATGTAGTAAATTATCACTAAACTTACGTGCTTAAGTAACGTACGCAGTAAATTTACATAATCGCTGTACTAAACTAAACTATTAAAAGAAGAAAAACAATACGACTCTCAAAAAAACACATTATAGTGAAATAAATTTTAAATACACACACACACAAATATATATACATATATGTGTATATATATATATATATATATATATATATCAATAAACGAGTAAATACTTGTATATTTCAAGAATATATTTACATTTATGTATAAGTTTTAGAAATAATTAAAAAAGGATTTAATAAATTACAAATTCAGTATGGAAAATGAGGTGCTTTTTTCGAGAAATGGAGAATAGCAGAAAAACAAAGACTAGGGAAAAAACCGACAATTGTAAGAGAGGTAAATCACCCATGTCCTCGATATGAATGCTTAAGGGAGGTCAACAAACACTTCATTGACATTTGCCTTGAATGCTCGACAGTGGGTTGAGAAATCCACGGAATGAAAATAAACAGAATTTTGAGCTTTGAAAATGAAAGTTCATTTTTAAGGCGTAGAAAAGTGGTGCAATAAATTGAAATTTAACTCTAACTACATTTTGTCATAGCAATAACACTTGTGTTGGGGTCGTACATTGTCTTGGTGGAAAATAATTCCTCTCTTGGCTAAGCCAAGACATATTTTCATAAAATTTTTGATTTAATTTGTTTAAAAAACTCACGTAATATGCATCTGTGATGATTTGACCTTTTAGAAGATAATTAATAAGAAGAATATTTTTCAGCCAATATCTCTCTTGCAGTAATACATATCCTCTGTTTCTTTCGTTGTCAAACACAATGGAAGCCGATCTCAACCTAGACCAATTCTAGCAGTTATCCCACAAGGCTCTGTGCCATCCCCGATGTTCTATATCTTCCTTTACGACATGTCCAAACTTCCTCCGGGAGTGAACCTTGACCTTTACACTGTCGACACTGCAATCTTCGGAATGAAAATAAACGAAAGAATTTTGAGCTTTGAAAAAGTTCATTTTTAAGGCGTAGAAAAGTGGTGCAATAAATTGAAATTTAATTCTAACTACACTTTATCATAGCAATAACACTTGTTTTGGGGTCGTATATTGTCTTGGTGGAAAATAATTCCTCTCTTGGCTAAGCCAGGACATATTTTCATAAAATTTTTGATTTAGTTTGTTGTTTTAGAAGATAATTAACAAGAAGAATACCTTTTGTATGTCAAAAAAGTACTTTTTAAAGGTAGAAAAGTGGTACAACTGAAGCTTAACTGTAACTAAATTCTGTCATAACAATAACACTTGGGGCTGTATATAGTCTTGGTGGAGGATAACTTTTTTTTTGGCTAAGTCAGGATATATTTTCACACAATTTTTGCTTTAATATGAATACCTTTTGCATGCATCCAAAAAAGCTATCACCTTCCCTGATGGTGAAACAGCCATTGCCTTCTTCAAAAGAGAAAAATCACTATACCGCCACTGTTTAGATGATTGTTTTTGCTTCGAATGTATAACGATGGACCTAAATCTCGTCTGTGGCAGTAAATTGATGAATAAAATTTACCTCGTTTTTCCGAACCCACTCCAAATATTCAATGAAAAATGCGCGGACTCCATTAGACCTCCACACAACGTTTGCGTGGAGGTCTAATAATGTGGTAGAGTTTTCAGCGGTCTTTTTTTGTGTAGCTTTACTATAAGATTATGTTTGAATACTATTTTGCCTATTGAAGATGACAACTTAGGTTTTCAAAGTCGTATTTAGGATACAACTTATAGTGCAACTAATGGCTTTTATCACCACTTTGATATGAAAGAAAAACGTTCCTCGCTATCCACGATCCAAACAATCTAACCTCAAAAGTTTGTAACATAACTTATACGCGCAATATATATATATATATATATATATATATATATATATATATATATATATATATATGTATATATGTATATATATGTATACATATATGTGATTCACAGTCTTCTAATTTTAATAATACTTAATTTGATGCGTAAAATATGATATTTACGAAGATGTATGAATCTTCGTAGATATCATTATATTAGGACACTTAGCAATTAATATAAAATTAACAAACTCCTCTTATCTAAATATAAATTACATACATACAATTTATTAAACAAAAAAAGTGTAACAGATCGCATTAAAAGATATCTTTAATCATCTGATAAGCGGCCCAGTTAGATGCATGGTTAACAGGAATTGATTACATTTTGACTTAGTAATTAGGCAACATCAATCAAGCATTTTATCAACAATATTTTTAAAATTATTGGACTTTTTTCATGCTGGGTTCAATGCAAAGACGATACAATAATTACATACAATGATTGGTGAGTTTCATTTATATTTACGCACGTTTTTAAATCTTGAAAGTACTTTTTTTATACTGGCGTCGTCCCTATGTTTATAGGACGTAAAAAACTTACCTTGGCAACAAACACCTTATTGAAAAATTATGAACATATGTATCGAATAGTACGTACAAACCATACCCGTAAATTATCCAGGAACGAATCGGAATTTGTATATTTTACGATTTTAAACAAAGTTTATCATTCCTCAGCGTGGAAGGTCACCCGTACGTATTACGTACATAAATCGTGCATAACACCGTATATTAGATAAGTAACTGAACTTTTTATTTAAATCATAGAACACGCAGCTCCATCCATTCAACGGTAGAAGCATTAATTATTTAAAACGCATCCTCGTTCGTACTAACGAATAGAATGTATAAAATTTACATGTATTTTAAATGCCCGTTAGATAGATGTGTTATCAACGATGCGTACAAACTCCAACTTTACGCCTTGCTTCAATCTGAAAATTGCAAATAACTTGAAAACAATCAAAATATATTTTTCGACAAAAGCAATGATAGAGACGCGTTTCGGATAACACCAATACTCTTCAGACTATCTGGCTGTGTCGACAAACACAATAATTAATCGGTTTATTGATTGAAATGTACCAAAACACAGTGAACACCACTGTCGTGACATCTAGCGTAAAAAAAACTTTTAAGTGATTTAATTATAAAATTTTTAGTATTTTGAATGAATAAAGAATACGAAAATTGTGGAAAGGGGTTATATTAACCTTAATTGATTAATTTTAAATGCCTGTAAGATAGCCATGCTATTAATTACAATAAGGCGTAAAGTCTGAATTAGCATCTCTTGCAAGGTAAGAATCCACTATAGGAAAAAAAACAAGTTCGTCTATACGGATAAAGAAGATACCTAGAGCTGTGAGAATTAATACCGTATAGGAAGTGGATTTAGTATTCAAACGGTGAGAGTTTATTACCAAGGCGATCTGGAATTAAGTGCAAAGGTATAAAGCGAAACTCGAAAATCAAAAATACAAAAGAGCATTTGAGAGGTTCTAAAACTGGAAGGTAAGTGCTTACTTTGGAAGAAAAGCAAGCCAAGAAAACAAGGATGGACTAAGTTCATCTACACGGATAAAGATACATAGAGCTGTGAGAATTAAATACCGTATAAGAATGGATTTTATGTCCAAATAGTAAGACCCCCATCTCCAAGGCAATCTGGAACTTCTAAGAAAGAAGGGCAAAGGTACAAAGTAAAACTCAAAAATGAAAAATAGAACAGAGCATTTGAGAGAGTAATTGCTTACCATGAAAAAAAAACAACCCAAGAAAGTAAAGATGGGCCAAGTTCATCTACACGTAGAGCTGTGAGAATCAATACCATATAAGAAGTAGATTTTATATCCAAACAATAGACCCAATCACCTTGTCGATCCAGAATTTCTAAAATAAAGTGGCAAAGGTACAAAGCAAAACCCAGAAATGAAAAATAGAAAAAAGCATTTGAGAGGTTCTAAAATTGTAAGATAAGTGATAACCATGAAAACAAACAAGTTCATCTACACGAATAAAGATACATAGAGCTGTGAGAATCAATACCATCTAAGCACTGGATTTGATATCCAAACGGTGAGACTTTGTCAACTAGGCGATTTGGAATTTCCAAGACTGAAGAGCAAAAGCTTGTACAACAAGGCACAAAAGACTAAAGGAGCCGTAATCTAAACTAACTTCAACAGGAATATTCAAAGAAGCCGGGAGACTAGAGAAATATGCGGACCGGAATAGATATAAAAGAGGAATACTGGAAATGAATAGGCTTTATGAGCATCTCAAGTCATTTTAATCTCTTAGGTATTGACCCGTCTGCTGTGTAAAAAGCCGGCAAAGGTTTCCATATTTGTTAATCGAAGAACAAAGACATGCAGAAGTATGCTAGTATAGGTTTATTTTCTATATTTGAACAATAGAAAAACCAACGAAATTTATTTGCAGAGAAAGTGTGAATAAAATCCAAGTTGCAATAACTCTGTTGAAATTTGAAAAACTCTAAATGTTGATCAAGCAGAAGTTTTCCTTCCGCAATTCTATGAAAAATTTGGCGATCGCCCAAGATCTGATTTACGTGAAATTCTATTACACTGTAACAACACAACTGCATACACAACCGCAAACTTTTTACAGGAATTTAGAGCCCAACTCGTCAATCATCCACAATACGGTTTAGATTTTGTCTCCAACGTTACTAATGTTGGCGTTGTTTAAAAGTTTAATGCATGGTAAGATATTTCTGAATCGCAATGAAGTGCGTCCTACATCTTTTGACATTTTGATGATTTGCCAAAAAAAGAGTTTACCGTTTGTTTCGAGTGTGCTTCGACCAAAAGCGATTCTTTTGTAAAACGAAAATTCGTAGTTCCTTTGCAAATAAAATTTTTTAGAACGGACCTCGTATATTGAGTTCGAGTTACAAAAAATCACAAGACGTTCAATAATGTTACATAGTTGTGTTTAATTCGGGTTAATTGTATTTCTAACTTTATTTATAGCACTTCTTTTATTAAATAAAATACAGACAACAAACACAAACTCTACGTACTAGATATTTTTACATTTACAATATTTTTACAACATAACAAAACCAAATAATCCAGTTCATTCATGCATAATGTGCACATTCAAAAACTAAAACTTGTCTATGTATTATAATATACACTAACAATCTAACTGTACATTTCAACCTTCTCAATTCCCTGGGAGCCTACTACAAATTGTTAATATTTGTGCATGGCTAGAACTGACTACATGCGTCCGAATAGTCAGTACACACAAACGAACACTGCGAATAGATTCATAATGGATTGGCGTTGCAACACCATAAAACAATTTCAAAATATTGTTTGCTAATCGCTTTTGTTGCTATATCAGATACAGGAGCGTGAAGAGAAAGAGAACGCGTTTTTTTTCTAAATCCGTGGAAGATTATGTTCGCCTGATAGTATTTATCGAACGTTACGATGTATCAAAACTTTGCACTACGATTACTTGAGTTGAAAATTATGCAAGTCTTTTCATGTTAGCTTTTTTTTTAATCTAAAATGTTTGGATATTTCATAACACGTATCGTCTTAGTATCTATCCGTTTATTAGCTACTTGTTACACAACTTATTATGCAATTATAATACTTATAATTAGAGCGGCGACGAAAGTGGCAATACCATAGGCGGTACGGTAGAACGGGCAATTGGTGCGCAGTGAATGAGATCATTCACATCAAATACAATACGGTTCACGGTTAGTGTTTATAATAACTTCACACAAACATGTCGCGAAAGTCTGTGCCGTTTGCTACGTCGGTTAGAAAATACATAGCAGAATTTCCCGATTTAAAGTGTGATGGATGTGCAGTATTGTGTTTGGTTTGTAATAAGCGACTTATAATACGGAAGAAAGACAATTGTAAAAAACATGCGAACAGTGCAATACATAAACTGAACAAAAGAAATGAAATACCTTATGCAACATTCCTTTATGATTTTTTATTTATGTTGACTGCGTGTAATTTGCCGCTTCGTTTAATCAGCAAACGCCCTTTTCAAGTGTTCTGGAATAAATATCTGCCAAATTATAAATTATCTGCAAGAAGAACTTTACAGAAACATTTGCCGCGTTTAAGAGAGAGGCTTGAAAATATAGCAAGAAGAGAATTGCATAATAAAAATGTGTGGATTACTGTAGATGAGAGACTACTGATTTAAAGAAAAATAGTATAATAAACGTAATCGTACGTATTTTATCAGCCAACACATTTTCACAGCCCTATTTGTTAGCCTGTAAACGTATACAAGCATGTACTGCGGCAAATATTCGGCAAATAATAATGAACACCTTAAAGAAATTTCACATTCATAGTACTCAAGTCTGCATGCTTATAACAGATGGTGCTGCTACTATGTTACTACTCGGACGTTTACTAAAAGTAACTTTTCCTAAATTAATACACATAACTTGTGTACTCCATGCTCTTCATTTAGTTGCTGAAAATGTTAGAAGTAGTTATAAAAACGTTGATCATTTGATTGGATCCACCAAACAAGTGTTTCTTAAATCCCCTAAACGACTTAAAGAATTTCATAAAACTTGTCCAGATATTTCAGAACCACCGGAACCCATTCTTACACGATGGGGCACGTGGCTAAATGCAGCTTTTTATTACCATAAGAAATTTCACAAAGTTAAATCCGTTATATCAAAATTTAGGCCAACCGAATCCCAAGCAATCAGAGACAGTCAACATCAATTTGAAAATCCCCAAATTCTGGAAGATCTGCATACAATATATAACAATTACCATCCATTAGTAGAAGCAATTACAAAACTTCAAAACGAAAACGATTCGCTTCCCTTAGATGCATCACTATGCATAGTGCAAAATGTGACCGCTCATCAAAAATTATTAAGTGTTTTAAAAAAAATCCGGACTTGCATGTTTTACGAACTATTTATGACAAATGTGCAAATAGTGAGCCCTGGAATGATTTTGAACAACAGCTTCTTTCTGCCAAAATTACATCAATAGACGCCGAACGATCTTTTTCTCTATACAAAAACATTTTCTCGTCGCGAAGGACGTCATTTACAGAAGCAACCGTAGAGACGTATGCAATGATCCAGATGTACAGTTACTTCCACAACACATTACCAGGGTTATCAAATTACATATGACTAGGTAAGCACTAATTGTGTAAGAATAAGTCTAGACACGGCACTGCTACGGACACTTTCGCCGCAGTTTACAATTTACACTTAAACACCAACCGTGAACCGTATTGTATTTGATGTGAATGATCTCATTCACTGCGCACCAATTGCCCGTTCTACCGTACCGCCTATGGTATTGCCACTTTCGTCGCCGCTCTATTAATAATGCTAGTTATATTAATATTTGATTTTTCATTATAAATAAACAGTTAATAAACATGACACCAATTAAATTTATAATCAGAACAGTCTTTGTAATTTGTTACAAAGTTTATTACATAGTTTAATAAGTAATATTTACAAGTATCAGGTAATTAAACTAGCCCAGATCTCAGTTATGATGAATAATATACAAGGGTCGTCAGTGAAGTGGGAAAATTTAAAACTACTGTATCTACATAAGTTTTTATTTTAACATTAACCTTTTTAATAGTTTTCAGTTACGTTAGACTTGCCATTTTATTTTTTAAAAACAACACTTGGCAGATGGGTACCATTAAGATCTACGCACTCTTGTAGTCTTATTCGAAAATTTTCCATTACTCGCCGTAAAGTTTCCGGTGTGATACGTGCAACTTTTTGAATTTTTAGTTTTAGTTCCGCTAACGTTTGCGGTCGCTCAACGTACACCTTGCTCTTGAGCCAACCCCAAACAAAACGGACAAATCAAGCAATCTAGTGGGCCAAAAAATATCACCATTTTTGGAAATGATATGCTTCGGAAAGAGTTCCCGTAAAGCAGCAATAGACACATGAGCAGTATGACTGGTAGCACCATCTTGCTGGAACCACGTAGTCTCTGGAAATCGAAGCAGTTCTTGTCTCAAAAATGTTGTGACCAAGTTTGTGTAACTAACTGCAGTAACGGTTGTAGCATTTTCTCGTTCGTCTTCAAAAAAAGAATGGTCCAACAATGCCAGATGATGAAAGGGCACACCATACTGTCATCCTAAGACTATACGAAGGTTTCTCATGTAAATGAAGCGGGTTTTCGCCGCTCCAATATCGGCTATTTTGTTTATTTACGTAGACGTTTAGATGAAAATCAGCTTCATCTGACAAACATATGGTGGATTAAGTTTTCGTCGCCATCCAAGCACTGCAACATTTCTTGACAAAAATTCATGCGAGAAACCAAATCAGCTCTTAATACTTGAACAATTTGAATCTTATGAGGGTTAAAACTTAAGTCCTTATGTAAAACGCGACGTATCGACTGTTCACTAATATTCAGTGCTACTGCGTGTTCCTTCGCAGGACATTTTGAACTACTTATGGCATTTCGAATTCCACCAATGTTTTCTGGCGTTCTAACACTTGCTGCTCATTTATGTTTTAAATTTAAAGTACCATAGACCCAGTTTCTTCGAACTTTCGTACCCATACATTAATTGTGTGAATACACGGTACCTGCCCTATAACGCGGAATATTGAACTGACCGCGAAATAACTTTCTCACAGTTATCGGAGCGGCCATTTTAAAAAACGCACGATGTATTGACAGCATGCCACAGCGAATCGAAACGGTCGTTCAAGCTAAGGGAGGTTTGACTAAATATTGAAACAAATATCTCCTATAGTTGTAAAAATGTATGTTAAAAAGAATTATTGAAATGTTAATAACACCGTGTCTACTACATATGTTTCTGAGAATTCACTCATTGTCAGGTAGGTAACGATCTACCTAACGATGAGTGAATTCCAGGAAACATATGTAGTAGACAGGGTGTTATTAACATTTGAATGATGCCTTTTAACTTTCACTTATGCGGTAAATCGCCAAGGTAGCAGCCTCTGTCTACACACGCTCTGGGAACTTTGTTCCCGACCAGCGAGATAGACGCGTTCTCGCTTTGTCGTTCAATACATTCTTGTGTTGGACGAAACATTTCTTTTTAAAAATTTGAGCGCCTCTTTAAATGAAAGAGAAATAAATTCTTCACGAAGAAGGTACCATCAAAACCTTAATTACTTCTAAAATTACGCTCTTGTTGATTCTTGACGGGAATATGTTCAAGTAAAAGAAAATCAATAAAAATTTGTGCTTTTGGAAACTAATTGATTCTAGATTTTACTCATCATTTTCTACAACTAACCAACATAATAAAAAAAGTTAAAAATATTGGGTATTTTAAACTATAAAAGATCAAATTCTCACCAACATACTCTTATGTAAAATTGCAAAAATGAAATTGATATTTTACTTACAGCAGGTAACGTGGAAGAATACCTCTTCAAGAGGATTTGCGAGCGTATAGTCACGTGACGAGATACATATCTACAGTTCCTAAGCACTTTTAAAATCATCATATTTACACGTTAAAATCACACTAAAATAGATTAAAAATCACTGAATCTAAAATATGTCTATCACGTTTACGTGTAAGGTAACATAACTGACATAACGATCTGTCAGTATTCGAAAGTTACATTTTCGAAAACGTTGACACATTGTTTGTCTTTTTTTATGTCATTAAGCACAAATGAGAACTGTTTTGAAAGATCCTTAAATTTTTATTATGGAATATAACAGTCCTAATTCTATTAAATTATCGTCAACAGTTGTTTTTGTTTTGGATGTATTTTATTACTCGTTAGGCAAGTTTTGAAATCAGAAATTGTTTTGCAAAGTTCTAAAAAGCTCTATAAACAACGCAAGAAGTCTAAATATATTAGAAATAAAATCGGCAAATTATTAACTAAAGATGAAATAATATTGGAGGTCGAAAAAGATGAGTGTGAAGAGACGTATGTAGTCGGTAATGGTGATGAAAACATGGAAACTACAACATTAAATGAGCCAGAACAAAGCTGAAAAAGATTGGAAAAGTTTCAAGACATGTCCAAACGAACCTGGAAATGATAAACTCTATGCTAAGGATAGGAAAAATTATCCTATTGGAGTTACCAAGTAAAGTATCTGGTTGTGATTTGATATCTGAAGACTTGAAGCTGGAAATAGTTCTACCGCTCCGTAAAAAAGGTGGCCCAAATAGCTTGAAGAAATTATATGTAGATTTTGCAAAGTAGAAGAAGAAACTTCAAACCACGTATTATTATGCCAACGTAAGAGTTTGACAAGAACGCGTCTAGGAGATGAATTTCCTGAAACGAAAATATGTATAGAAAACGGTTAGGTCTAATTAAAAGAATGGAATTAAAGAACGAATTCTCATGAAATATGAAAAGCATATCAGATCTGGGAAGGTCACAGTGGAATAGATCTCATGACAACCTTAATTGAATTTATATATCATGAAGATTCTAAGAAGATCGCGAAGGTTTTTTAAAACAAAAACAAATACCTTAGTAATACCATTCCATTATAAATTCTGAAATATAAATGTAACTACCCCTCCACGCTAGGAAACAAAAACATTAACAATTTTAAGAAAACAAACAAGAGGCAAATTACAAAGTAAAGAATTTAAAACGGCGTACGTTCGTTTTCCAGAAACTGGTTTCTCAAGTCTGGGCTTCTCAATATCGAAACGAGTTATTTTGACGACAATTTCAGATGAGAGTCTCAACTCGTATCAATATGACGTCAGCCCGGAGTATTTTTGTATTCTTTCGGTTTAGGTTATAACAGAGATTCAATTTTCAAAAAGTTTTTCTTCCATTTATATTGGAATATCAGAATGTTAAAAGGAAGTATCTATAATTGTTGTAACTGTCTTGAATTTTATGACAAAATAGTCACAGTATTGTGGTCTCGATTGAGACGCATTTCCTTCGTTCAAAACTTAAACCTCGTCGATGAATTATTCTTTGCAATATTTGGTATCGAGACGGGAAAGTATAATTTCTGTTCGTTATTTTAATGTATCGTCTCGATAAGAACTATTGTGAAAAGAAGAATTCGTCGATGAAGTCGAGTTAGCCGAAGAGTCTTAGATAGACGAAACGTGTCTTAATCAAGATCTGGACGACAGAGTTTTTTTCTAATCAATTAATAAGTATTCGTCGTATTTATAGGAATTGTCTTTACAACGAACAGTTCGAGTATAGTTTTGAGTTTGCGTCCCACTCCCCCTCCTCTCAGCGTCAATAAAAAAAAATTAGGAAAATATTTTTAATTTCTGCCTCAAGTATTTTTCTTTTTGAATATTTATAGTAAATACGAGGGTGGTCCCAGAAGTACCCGACCCAACAAAGAAAACAAAAATTTTGGAAAGAAATATATTTATTTTTCAACATAATCTTCTTTAAGCTCTATACACTTTTCCCAGCGATGTTCAATAAGTTTGATACCCTTTTTATAATAAGAACTGTCTTGCTCTTCAAAATAGGCATTAACTGCCGACATCACTGCTTCATCGTTGGAAAATCTTTGACCACTGAGTCATTTTTTCAAGTTTGGGAACAGAAAATAATCCGGGGGGGCTAAATCTGGTGAATAGGGTGCATGAGGTAGCAATTCAAACTGTAATTCATTAATTTTGGCCATTGCAATAACGGGTTTGTGAGCCGGTACATGATGTGATGAAACAACATTTTCTTCTTAGTCAAGTGCGGTCATTTTTGCTTGATTTCTTAGCTCAAACGTCGCAATAAGTTCACATAATACTCGTCGTTGATAGTTTTTCCTTTTTCGAGATAGTCAATGAAAATTATTCCACGCGCATCCTAAAAAATCGATGCAATGACCTTGCTTGTAGAAATGGCCTTCGCCTTCTTTGTAGCCGGTTCTCCCTTTTGAGTCCATTGTTTTGATTGTTCTTTCGCCTCGGGTGTGAAGTGATGGAACCATGTTTCATCCATGGTTATGAAACGGCGCAAAAATTCTGCTTTGTTGCTGTGAAACTTCGCTAAACACTCAATTGAAACATCTTCACGATACTGTTTTTGCTCGAGTGTGAGCAAACGCGGCAGCCATCTCGCACACAGCTTTCTCATGTCCAAATTTTCAGATAATGTGCGATGGAACGCAGTTTTTGAAATGCCTACTATGTCTGCTAGCTTGCGTGCTTTCAATCGACAATCATTCAGTACCGCTTTATGAATTTTCGCCACCATTTCTGGAGTCGTCACCTCATTTGATCGATCATTGCGATGCTCGTCTTGGCAGCTCGCGCGGCCTTGTTTAAACTCTACCACCCAATATTTCACTGTTGTAAACGAAGGAGCAGACTCACCCAGAGTAGAATCCAGTTCAGCTTTCATATAGGTTGGGCTGAGGCCTTTCAAGCAACAGTATTGTATGACGAAACGATGACCAATTATCTCCATTTTTACAAATTCATTGAAAACGTTCATTATTGATGGCCGCCAAATAAATACAACAACGTGGCGTCTTCAAACTTGAAGCATATGCTTTATAGATTGTGTACTTTCTAATACAGCGATTTTTAGGCCAGGCCGGGTACTTATGAGACCATCCTCGTATGACACTGGTAATGGATAGACACAGATACACACGTTAAAACCAAAACTTTGATATTTATTAAAAAAAAAAATTAGCAATCATTGCTATCATTCATCTAAATTTAAATCACATTTCATTCTATTTTCATTCCATCCAACTCTATATTAATATAGATGACATCAATCAATTGAAAAAAAAAAGATTATATCTAAAGTATTTCAACTAAACAAACGATTCGTGCTTGAAAAAACTGATTCATTAGTTGTTAAAAAAGAACCGTTCGAATTCTTTTTAAAAGTTTATTTCGAGAAGTCACTTTGTATCCCTTGTTCGCGAACATGAACGCAGAAGCATTAAATGTCCCGCTTGATTTTAAACAGACCCAAATAATAATATACGACTTATTTATGGAACAGTGCGAAATACTTGAAATGGAGTTAAAAATAGCAAAATCACATCATTCTCAAGAAGAAATCGAGTATAATTCCAGATGTTTTGCGCGGAGACTTGAACATATGATTTGTCGAGTACTACGTTAGTTGAATAAGATACGTGGGATATTCGCAAAATAAAGAAGAACGCTATAATAATTAGGTCTCATTTCAACATATTTCGTATGTATTTTCTACAGAAATAATTGTATTTTCAATATTTACATTTATACAAACAATTTATAAAGCTACAACATACAGTGTATCACTAAAATAAGTATGCAGTTTATATTTTGCATCATTGTCATATTTTTTTCTATTCTCTTGTTATTATGTGCTTTTATTTTTGCAACTATGTATACGAGGGAGCGTTTTTATATTCGCGGAATGGGGGACAAGGGGTGGAAATAAAAAAAACCAAATTATTTTTCTTTTTCAATATATTCACCTGCAAGACGGATACATTTTTCACATCTTTCAATTAATTTATTTAAACCCTCATAAAAAAATGATTTCTCTTTATCCGCAAAATACGCCGAAACTGCCTCCTTGACTTCATCATCGGCAGTAAATTTTTTACCCCGCAGCTCTTTTTTCATTTTCGGAAACAGGTAATGATCACTCGGGGCCAGGTCTGGGCTGTAGGGTGGGTGATTCACAATTTCGAAGCCCACCTTATGCAGGGCAGCTAACGCAACGCGGCTCTTGTGGACGGGCGCGTTGTCGTGCAAAAGCAGAACACCTTTTGTCAATTTTCCCCGTCTTTTCTCTTTAATGGCTTCTTTTAGTCGCTCTAATATTGAAGCGTAATATTCTCCGGTTATAGAAACACCTTCATCTTTATAATCAATCAACAATATTCCTTCCGAGTCCCAAAATACCGTTGCCATGAGTTTCCCAGCTGATTGTGACACTTTAAATTTCTTGGGAGGTGCTGTGCCCTTTTTATGCCACTGCATGGAGTCTTGTTTGGACTCAGGTTCATAATGATGAACCCAAGTTTCGTCTCCAGTAACAATTCCACTCAATACACCATCCTTGTCTTCATTACAGAGGTCCAAAAATGCACGCGAACACTCTACGCACTGTTGTTTTTGCGGCGGCGTGAGCATTCTCGGCACCCATCTTGCGCTGACCTTAGACATGCCGAGATTATCGTGTAGGATTTTAAAAATTGTTGTATCGGATACTCCAACCATTTCTGCGAGTTGTTTCTTCTTTAGTCGAGCATCTTCGAGTACAATTTGTTCCAAATCATATTTATCAGCACCCCTTCCTCCTCTTTTTGATTCACATAGTTTTTACAAAGTTGGGAAGTGTGTTTGGGATCATTATCTTGTTGTAGGTGAAAACCTTCACCAATTAACCTTAATCCAGACGGAATTGCATGTTTCTTCAAAATCTTCAGGTACCCCTCTTTTTTAAAATGCCTTCGATGCGGTACAAATCTCCGACACCATCAAAGGAAAAGGATCCCCAAACAAGCACAGAATCTCCCCCGTGTTTAACAGTTGGCACTACACATTCGGGTAACATCCTTTCACCCACTTGTCTTCGAACGAAAACTCGTCGATTACTGCCAAACACTTGGAACTTTGACTCATCTGTCCATAACACCTGCTTCCACATTTCCATGTCCCAGTGTTGATCGTCCTGGCCCCTTGTAACCGTTTTTTACGATTTCGTGGATTCAATAATGGTTTTCGAGCTGCAATACACCCATGTAGTCCCGCCTTTGTCAAACGTCGTTTTACAGTAGTCAGTGACACCGGCTTTCGACGGCCTTCATCCAGCTCTGCTCGAAGCTGAGGAGCTGTGAGGCGCCTATTTCGTTTTGATAGTATTTTTAGGCGCAAATCCTCTTGTCTGGTAGTTACCCTTGGCCTTCCGCAACGTTTTATTGGTTGTAATGATCCACTTTGTGAATATCGTTTCACTGTTCCTTGCAACGCGTGATAAGATAAATTTAACTTTTGGGCTATTTGCCGCAGTGAAAATTTTTCACCATGTAGCGTTATTATAGAACTACAAGTTTCTGCGCTAAGTTCCTTTTTTTACGTCTGTTCTGAAATACTCGTATTGCAACTTACTCGGACAAATGCTGCACGAAAACTAATTTTTAAATTGCTAAATAGTTTACTGTGAATTCCTAATACCATTATAATACAATAATATTGCGTTGTAAACCCTATTAAATTTATTGGGGTATATAAAATATTTCTATTAAATAGACGCCATAAAACTATTAAAAGGATTTACAATATTTTTCAGAAACAAATATATTTATCTAATTTATAATAATAATCCGAATAATCCTTCTCAGAATTACATTTACAATTGTTATTTCAATTATTCTCACCAAAACAGGTAAAAGTCTAAGGGATGTGTCTAAAATACAAATGTTTTGTTATTTATGATAAGTGATCCCTCACTTATGGCCTGTAGTGTACATATAAATAGCATAATGGACTCTAAAAGTAACCTATTCGATATATGAACGTAATTTTGATGAAGCCTGTGGTTGATTAACTTAATCACTGAAATATATAACCCCCGTATTTCGACAACTAAGTTGTAATCATCAGCAGATAATTAAACAGTGTCGCACTTGGAAAACTACGGCAAAAATATCCGCACGAAAACAAATTCCCCACACGATCTATACCGTTGAAAGCCAAAACGCATACCGTATAATCGATTCACATAATTTTTAAGAGATAAGTTTTAAGTTAAATTCCATATATGTTTATAATGTGGAACATCAAGTCATGGATATTAATAACGAATCGGTAAGGAATTTTATATGCTTCGTGCGATATACTGATTAAATTAGGTCTTACTGAGAATAACAATTTAGATAGTTGAATTTGATGGACTCTGTGGTTGATTAACTTAATAACTAAGGTTGATATATAACTCCTTTCCACATTAACTTTTGTAAATTCTGTATACGCATTTCGCCAACCAAGTTGTCATCATCAGCGGATAATTTCAAAGTGTCGCACCTGATAAAACACGGCGAAAAGCAACTGTACGAAAATCAAACTCCGCTCAAAACCAAGATGTACACAGTGTACATCTTGGTTTTGGGCGGTGTGGATCGCGTACGGAGTTTGATTTTCGTACAGTTGCTTTTCGCCGTGTTTTACCAGGTGCGACACTTTGAAATTATCTGCTGCTGATGATGACAACTTGGTTGTCGAAATGCGTGTACAGAATTTACAAAAGTTAATGTGGAAAGGGGTTATATATCAACCTTAGTGATCAACAATTTAGATGTTGAAATAATCAAAATTATTTTTGTATTTAATCAATTTGAAGAAAATAGAATGTTTATTTTCTAATACGAAATTTTAAATATTTCTAAACGATTTGATTTTCTAAAATTTCAACGGCTTTAACCGTTCAATACAGATCGTATACACCATCATCTGCTATTCTTAGATTACCGTACTGTATATTTTGCCCCAGTTTTATTTCAAAAGAGAAAAATCTATGAATAATTTCATTGATCAATGAAAGATTCAACATGTTTACTGGGATATCAAATTTACTACAATCTAAACACAGTATACGCATCTTATAAATATCTCACTTCCTCTGCTTGAGCAGTGTTACCTACCCTAACCCGCTTTAGAAGGTTCTAGCAATTTCGAAACATTTTAAGCGTCCGAACGAATAGTTTACATGCAATTCAAGCTAATATTTCGCAACGAACAATGACGACTTTACGAAAAAATTTGGCAAACGAAATACATTGAAAGCTGAAAGTATGTACACAAATAAATACCTTTTCGCAGGTTGGATTATCGATTATTAATGGCTCAAGATATTCCGGTGTTTGTGCCATATCGAAAACCATTTTTTGCAGGTACTCCTTTCCGTTTTTAACCGATCCAAATTGCAATAACCACAATGCGAACGCGAACTGAATAGGTGTGATGTAAAAATGGTACGACAACAGTCACCTTGCAACGTCAGCTGAGGGCAAATCAAGTGCGATAAAACACACCCCCAATCGATGCGATGACGTCACGAACGAATCCCTCTCGCTACGAATGCGCCATAACCTTTTTGAACTAGTTTTGTCTACAGTACGGTTTGATTAAAAGAATTTGGCGGAGCAATATGTAACAGAATAAATTTCCTATTGTTGGTAATTTATTTTTCGGCTTTAGAAATATTTATTTCTCCAAAAGTCAAGCAGTATTTTAAGGAATACTTGTGAGACGTAATACTAGTTTTGAAAAATGTCCATTATTTCTAATAAACATTAAAGATTATATCTTAATCATAATAATAGATAATGAATTAAGATCCTAGAACAAGAGGTATTTACTGGAATTATTACGCTCGTGCTTGTGCTGGTATTCAAGAGCTGTAACTGTCAGTATTTGGCTTAAATAACAAAGGAAACCACGTAAAACATTTCTGGATACCACTTTTCGCACTAGATTGCGAAACCACGGTTTGATAAGCCAATAATTTAGCAACGAACAATCAGTCGACCTTATTTCGTCAAATTGGCATTGACAGTTCGGCCAGTTTCATCGTTGCTATAACATTTAAAACGTACACCTTATATCATAATTAAAATATAAATTTCGAAAAATGGAATCTCAAAATAAATGTATGTATAGAAATTCAAATTACCTTGGGATTGGTTGGATTAGTTCTTGCTATCTTTTTGACGGTGTTCCTTTCACAAAAACATGTCCTGGCAGTAGCCATTTCGAATCGAAATTCTGATATATTTGGAAGAATATAAACACGGAAAATTTTAAGAGAATACACCTGTCAAATACCAGAAATTAAGTAATAATGACTGGTAGGGTTAATTTGAAATCGTAACCAGGGTAACGAATTGGGTTTTTGGTGCAAGTGAAGCCATAGATTTAACTAATCCAAACTTATGTCAGTTGATTTACCACGGCGGATTCAAATTATAGCATACAAGAAGAGATCGATTCTTTCAATTTTCTTAACAATCGTTTGCTTAGTTTGAACATTAACATAAAGAGAATTAAATTTCATTAAGAAAGTTACAAGATACAATAGTTTTGATTCGGAAATATCATCATTAGATTAATTAGGAAAGCTAACAAATAAACAATTCGAAATACCACTTTTTCGCCACTTCGAAATATCGAAATAACCAATTTATATACGAGGTTTGTTCAAAAGAAAAGCTGAATTTTGAATTTTTTTGAAAAGTAATTATTTATTCAACAATATCCATTTTGTCCCCTGCAAAGTAATCCCCGCTTTTCGGTATGGCCATCAGCTCGTTCTTCGATTCTGACTTTATCTCATCAATTGTGGCAAAACGCTTTCCTGTCATTGGTCTCTTCAGTTTTGGGAATAAGAAAAAGTCGCAGGGAGCCAAATTTGGTGAATAAGGTGGTCGAGGTGTGATTAGGGTGTTATTTTTTGGCCCAAAAATCACGAACAAGCATTGATGTGTGAGCTGATGCATTATCATGATGCAGAATCCATGATTTTTTTTTCCACAATTCCGATCGTTTGAGCCGTATTGCTTCACGCAAACGTTGTATAACTTCCTTGTAGTATTCCTTATTAACCGTACGACCTGTTGACAAGAACTCATGATGCACCACGCCATTGTAATCGAAGAAAATAGTGAGCAAAACCTTCACATTTGATCGAACTTGGCGTGCATTTTCTCGGCCTTCTGTAAAGCGCTTGTACCACTTATAACCACTTTTTTGAGATAAAGTGGACTCGCCGAATGCCACAGTCAACATTTCAAGTGCCTTGGAGCACTTCATTCCATTTTTAACGCAAAATTTAATACATATTCTTTGATCCATTTTTTTCAAAAGTCAAAAATCGAAGAACACACACAAACGTAACTAAGCTTTTCAGTTGTCAACAACAAACTACTAATCCAAATTAGCTGATAATGCCAACATTTGACTAACACATGTGTACCAACATAACAAAAAAAATTTCGATAATCGAATGTACACAGCGCACGAAAATTCAAAATTCACCTTTCGTTTTGAACAAACTTCGTACTTACGGTTTCACTCAGTTGCAAAACATTTAAATATGGTTTTTGAAGAACGCGGATTTCAAGTTACATTTCGGTCCAGGAATTCTATTAGAGCTCTCTTAGGAAATGCGAAAGACAAAGTCGTTTTAAATCGGAAATGGATTTAAAAAATGAAATGCCCAGATTGTAATAAACAATATATCGGTAAAACTAAACGCTCGATAGAAACGCGGTATAAAAAACATATGACGCACACCAAGTTTAATCGACCTCAAAAATCCAATTTAGCGAAACACGTGTTAGAAAATAATCATAGTGTAACTGCAGATTGTCTATATTTAATCAAAAATATTAATAATTATATTAAATTACATAGTTACCAGAGCATATTTCTTGTGAAAAATAAAAATCATGTGGTAAACATAGATAAAGGTCCGAAAACATGTTTTTACCTGAGTTCGATACGACCGTTGAAAAAGGTTCAGCGGAGGTGCACTTTAGCAGAAGTGTAAGTTTGAAGACTAGGAAGCATTAATTGTGTGTGAAATAAATCGGTGTGAATTTGGTGGTTAGCAGAGAGAATTTGTGTGACACTGTGATTATTTATATACTGATGATGATAACTTAGTTGTCGAAAGACGTATACAAAATACTAACATTGATGTGGTAAAGTGTTTTAGTTTGTTAGTTTAGTTTGCATTAACATAAAAATTCTAGCTAAATCGAAATATGACTTACATTTGTCGTACAAATATAGCCATAAAAACAGATTTTATAGTAAATAAAAAGTGCCTATAAAAATTATTATTTCCTTTACGGATACAATCACAACAGATGGCATATCTTTAGTTTCACTTAATTAATTTTGTGTTCTTTTTTTAAATTGAATTTATTTAACATACAATACACTATGTACCACAACTAACTTAGCTATGCCATAATTATTGTTTAATCTTCAAATTAACTCGCGACATCGTCTTCATCTCAATTTGTTTCAGTTCAAACATTACGAAAAACACTTCAATACATACCTCTTCGGATGCTTCGCATTCCTCAAAGCAAATGACATCTTCGTAAGTGTAATCGTAACTTAAGATGTCGATATTGTAAATTTTCATTTTTAAAACAGAGTTTTTCTTATCGCACAAGAGACCAGAAAGGAGGAACAACTCCTCAAGTGAATAACTGGACGAAATTCGATATCGTACAAGAGGTGAATGCTAACTGAAGCATTTATCACCACTTGATGTGACTTTATTGTCCCCACTTGTGGGACCAATTCGTTAATTGGACTATTTGAAATCGTGATCTTCCATAAGTGGTAAAGTATTGTTACGAGCATATAGATTAAAGCTGGCTCTTATGGTGACGTTGAATAAGGAGGTACGGATTTAATAAATTTTCCTTTGAGTTCATTAATTGTTCTTCAAATATATTTCAGTGAAATGACATTTTCAATTCGCGACATCGATGGAATGATGCACTGGTTTTAAAAAAAGAGTCCTTAACTCGATAATGGATGTGCTTTTTTTTAATTTTTAAATCATACAGAATTGTCTAATTGATATCTCTGCAATTATTTCGTACATTACATATCTACCCACTGTAACTATTTTAGCCATTTATAAATTTATTAAATGTTCTTAAATACATTAATAACAAGGTCAATATTGCTGGTGGCTGACATTAATTGGATTACTTAAAAAAAAGTCAAAAAAATCCTCTTACCACATCAATGTTCACACTCCGTATATCTCGACAACTAAGTTGTTATCAGCAGATAATTAATCACAGTGTCACATTTGGATCAATTATAATGCTTATGCAGAAAAAAGTTCACACAGAAATATGGTAGAGAAAGGTGTACCATGTATCGATCATGCAACAACAGCGTGATAAACCAGTGAACACAAAACAGTTCAATACATTTCGTAAAATTTTAAAACAAATTTTCAAATTAAAAAACCAGCAGCATGCCAAACTGGCACAAACTGGCAGCTTGTCCCATAAAAGAAATAACTATTTCTTTTATGTTCCAGCAGCGTCAGCAGCAGCCATCTTGAATCATCACACTACACCAGCGACGACAGCAGTTGCAGAAGGAAATATAAATGTCATTGCCACCCATAGCTGTTGTCGTCGCTGGTGTAGTGTGATGATTCAAGATAGCACACAAAACATTGACTTTCATAAGATTCCTCTATAAGCTGTCAGACTTGACTTAGTGAGCCAAGCCTTTTTTTGATTAATACATTATTAACAGTTACAAATAGCTAATGAAACACTCCATATATTCATTAAAATTTAATTACGAAGTGACTCAAATTTATCCTGCATCTAGATTACGCATATTTTGCTTTTAATGTTTACATTTCAGTTGTTTCTTTTTCCGACACATTTCTAATCTGCGAAGACAGAAAATTGCACTAATCGACTGAGACGAGATATAAGTATTTAAACTTATTTTTTTATTTAAACTCGATTGTATTTGCTAGATTAAATACTAGAAAGATCATCCGAAATATGGTCGTGAATATGGAAAGCTTATAAATTTCTTATAGACTCCAAAGAGCTTTTGTCTCTTTAATGATTAAGCAAAGGAATAATGAACAAAATGTAGACACAGTACGAATACAGATTAGAAAATCTCTAGAAGACTGAAAGAACACCTTTTTCAGGAAGATTTATTTTCTACATCTTTCAGACCTACATATTTACTCCAACGCTTTTGAAGACCCTTCAAGCTTTCAATACAATAAGAACTACCTAAATCATCGAAATATCCATTCACAGACACACATGTTATATTTTGCGAAAGTAACACTGCCATAGATTTCTACCTCTTTGAAAATGTCGAGTTTCGTGCCTGAAAAAGTGCATTTGCCGCACGCATTACTTTTCTTATTTAATCAAAAGAAAAAAACCGCTGAAAGTCATCGTTTGTTGGTAGAAACTTACGATGAGCATGCTCCAACCATAAAAACATGCGAGGCGTGATTTCGACAATTGAAAGTGATAATTTCGATGTGCATGACAAAGAACGTTCTGGTAGACTGAAAAAGTTTGAAGATGCGAAACTGCAGGAGTTATTGGATGAAGACCTAACCCAAACTTAAAAGAAATTGGTAAAAGCGTTAAATGTGGACCAAGAAACGATTACGAGCAATGGGAAAAATACGAAAGATGGGCGAATGGGTGCGTCAATTGAAAGACAGGCAAATGGAAAATCGAAAAATCATCTGCGAAATAATGCTGCTTCAAAGGTATGATCGGAAGTTATTTTTGCATCGAATAGAAAACCCTAAACGCAAAAAATCATGGTTATCAGCTGGCGAAGGCGGCCCATCGACTCCAAGGCCAAATCGTTTTGGTCGCAAGACAATTCTCCGTGTTTGGTGGGACCAGAGTGGCGTGGTGTATTACGAACTGTTGAAACCTGGTGAAACAATTAATACTGATTTCTACCGACAATAAATTTTCATTTTGAACCGTGCATTAATAGAAAAACGTCCAAAATGGGTCCAAAGATACGGTAAAATGATTTTACAGCACGATGCATCAAAACCGGCCAAGGAAGCGTTAAAAGCACTTGGATCGGACATAGTTTCACACCCACCATACTCTCCAAACACTGCCCCGTCCGATTATCACCTTTTCGAATCAATGGGACACGTGCTTGCAGAGCAGCACTTCGCCAATTTCGATGAAGTTAGAAAATGGCTCGAGAAATTGTTTTGCTCATAGGACAAACAGTTTCTTTTGGATGGCATCCATAAATTGCATGAAAAATAGGCAAGATGTGTAGAATCAAATGGCCAATACCTTGAATAAATAAACTTTTCAATTTTCTTGAAAATTATGTAGTTTATTTTACGAAAAAACCGGTAATGACTTTCCGGTTCACTTGGCATGCATGGTTGAAATTTGTGTAATCCCATATGGTTTCATAGATACTCAACGAAGGCAGGTATCCTTTTCCAACTCAAAAACGGTTCTAGATATATTTAAAAAATTTATTGCTAAATATTTATAACATTATCGTATACATATCTTCTTCATAAAAATCTAAAAATTAAATTAGTATTGCTGGAAGTATTTTCTGTAAAAAGTACAATAAATTTTTCTAATGTTACTTTCTTTTTCAATTGTCTGTGTTCGTATTTCAGCTTAACTTAAATTCATAACTTGTCGAAAATATTATAAAAAATTAATAATTTTATTCGAAAGTTATATATGGAACTGCGGAAATTTTGCTGGCTGTATTAAAAAGGGGGTGGGTTAAGTAAGAGTAAGAAAGTATGAATCACATGAATATAACCAATTAATTTTTCCAAATTTTCGCATTTTCAATATTTCAATCCTTTATAACGGGTGGGCCATCTATCGGTTTAAATTTGAACCACCGGTTATTTCGAATCTGGCAATACTTATGTCATTCTATTCTGTCACAAAATTCAGTATATTATCTCCACTGAACGAAATGAATCGATTTACGCTTGAGAAACGTTGGGATTTATTGGAAATTTATTTCCAAAACAAAGACAATTGGTCTGAAATTGCACGAAAATGTACAAAATTTGGTCGCAGAGAAGGACCAACAGTGCTCGGTATACGCAAGTTTATTGTTAAATTTCGTGAAACCGGTGTCATTGTTGATACGCCAAGGCGTGAGCGTGCTCGTACAGAGCGTACACCCGAAAATATCAAAGCTGTGGCTGAGAGTGTGCGTGAGAATCCATCAACATCAACTCGTCATCGTTCTCAAGAATTGAACATTTCACGCACCAGTTTACGTCGAATTTTCCGAAAAAATCTCGGTATGACGCCTTACAAAGTTCAATTGGTTCAAGAGTTGAAGCCGCATGACCATCCGCTTCGTTTTCGCTTCGCTAGATGGGCCAACGAGAAACTGCACGATGATGCCGATTTTGCCAAAAAAATTATCTTTTCGGATGAAGTTCATTTTCATCTTGACAAGTAAAATTGCCGTATTTGGGGCTCAGAAAACCCACGCGTGGTCCTACAGAAGCCAATGCACCCATTACGAGTGACTGTTTGGTGCGGCTTGTGGAGCGGAGGCATCATTGGCCCATATTTCTTTGAAAATGAGGACGGCGCAACCATTACAGTCAATGGAGACACCTATCGCACCACGATAACCGATTTTGTGCTCGCTCTTCATGGTATTGATGTGAACGACGTTTGGTTTCAACAGGATGGTGTAACTTGCCACACATCTCATGCCACAATCGATTTATTGCGTCAAACGTTTGATGGCCGTTTAATTAGCCGAAATGGTGATGTCAATTGGCAGCCAAGAATCTGCGATTTAACGCCGTTGGAGTATTTTCTGTGGGGCGCCGTTAAAGACAAGTGTTATGCCGACAAACCAGAGACAATTGAGCATTTGAAGGAAAACATGCGTAATGCCATTGCCGAGATACGACCCCATACACTCGAAAAAGGCTCGAAAATTGGCAGCCATATGAATGAAATAACATTCCATCTCTAACCGGAATAATTGTACTTCACAACAAAAAAATAAATTTGGCAAAATTTCAAACCGTTTTTGTTTTATTGCATTTTAAAATTTAAACTTTTAAATGGCCCACCCGTTATTACGCCTTCTTAACAAAATTCCTTAAAAATAACCCATTATTTATGTAATCGAAAATAAATTACGTAATTACGAACGCGCGCATATCAAAAAAAATTAAACGCATATAAAAAAAACCTTAATATCTCCACATCGGAAATAGAATATTATCTTCACACAATAACAAATTTTTATATCTAAGCGTAACCAAATGAAAATAGCTCCAAATCTTTGTCTATTTTTAATAAGCGCCAGAAAAAAATAATTATATACATACCCAATTCTCGACAGGTAAGTCACTCGTATAAGCCATTTTAAAGATTCGAATTCACCAAATTGAATGCTCTTAGAAACACTGTGCTGCACAGGAAAAGCGAATTGCGATTGAAATCAAGAAATTGATATTTTTCCGTAATGATATATTTGAAGGGTTATCGAATGTCACCTTATACCATCAGAATATTTTATCGCAAAAGAACGTGAAACACGTACAGTGTAATGTGTCTGTGATAGCCGTTGTAATTTGAAAACTAATAAAAAATTAGATAAGCCAAGGCGCATAGAACTCAAAGTACAATACGGTCGCCAATGTGTTAAAATAAACGCACGAAATGTCTTAAAATAAATCGGACGATGTGAATGCAACTTCAACAAATGCTCATATCAAAAACGTTTTGTGTTACGTCTCATATACTACGGTATCTTTAATTTATGACAAAATTGTCACGTAATTACAGGTATTATTTAATTTGTAATAAATGTGATTACGAAAGCCCATGGTATTAGTTTGTTTTTGTCATGCGAGATTAGTAAATGGATTAAAAATTTCATTATTCAACGAAAATTGTATCTTTTTATGGTTGTACCTAATAAAAGCTACTTATTTGATTGCCAGATAAGTTTGTGTGAATCTTACCTATGCACAAGGCTCTAGATTTCCACAAATAATAAACTGTTTCTTGCTCAAAAACTTCAAACTTCTTTAACGCCGTTTCTAACAAAAATTAAAGCGACTTTTTCCACGCATTTTGAACATTCCATTTGAAACAATTTGCGATGAAAATTAAATGATTTAAATCTTCTAGTTTTTCTTTGCGTAATTTTAATTTGAGGTAAAATTAATAATTTAAGAGTTTATATGGAAAAACCTAGGACTTACGATGAGGACGCTTCACTATTATAGTAACACTGCGCTTTAACTTTAATATAAAATTGGCAACATTGAAAAATATTTCTTTCTATTTGGTCTATTTTTGTCAAACTGTCAATGTGACCAACTTCGTATAAAAATAACTAACGCTTGAAATGAGATGATGCAAATTTATTAAAGCAAAAGAAATATATAATAGAAAAAAATTGTATACACCATTTTGTAAGGTATAAGTGTTCCTTTATATTGGGTTGGCAACTAAGTACTTTCGGTTTTGTAGTATAAAATAAAACACTTTTTTTTTAAACAAAGAATAGTTTTTAATCAATTATATATTTTCCATTTTGCTCAATGACCTTTTACCATCTTTCTTTCAGCTGCATGATTCCGCGCTCATAAAATTTCTCGTCCTTATCAGCAAAAAACTGAACCAGGTGCGAGTGAAGGTCATCGTCATTTGTGAAAGTTTTACCATTCAAAGAACTCTGCAAACTTCGAAATAAATGGTAATCAGATGGTGCTAGATCAGGGCTGTATGGGGGATGTGGCATCACTTCCCAGCCAAGCTCCAATAGTTTCCCACGAGTTGCCAAAGATGTTTGAGTCCTTGCATTATCCTAGTGGAAAACTACACCTTTCCGATTTGACAATTCTGGCCGTTTTTCTTTGATTGCTTCGTCCAGTTTTATTAACTGTTGACAGTAAACATCAGAATTGATCGTTTGGTTCCTTGGAAGCAGCTCAAAAAACACAACACCTTTGTAATCCCACCAAACTGACAGCATGATCTTTTTCGGATGCAATTCAGCTTTCGATGTGGTTTGAGCTGGTTTATCGTGTTTGCTCCATGATCGTTTTCGAACTATGTTACTGTACAGGACCTATTTTTCATCACCAGTGATGATTCTTTTTAAGAAAGGGTCGGTTTCATTTCGTCTAAGGTGCATATCGCAAAAGTTGATTCTTTGTGTTAAATGAATTTCTTTCAATTCGTGAGGTACCCAAATATCAAGCTTCTTAACTAGCCCAAGACATTTTAAATGTTTTTCAATTGTTGTGTGCGATACATGTAGCCTCTCCGCAACCTCTCGAACAGTTATAAGACGATCCTCTTCAATTATGACTTTGATTTGGTCATCATCAACTTCAGTAGGCCGACCAGAACGTTGCTCATCTTTGAGGGAAAAATCTCCAGAACGGAATTTTTTATACCAATTCTGACCCCTGCGCTCTGTTAAGCAATTAGCACCATAAACTTTACATATCTTTTTGTGAGCCGCAGCAGCTTTCTTTCCTTTACGGAAATAAAATAGTAAAATATGTCGAAATGTTCGTTTCTGCACTCCATTTAAAATTAATCCACAACTAATAGCTTTAATAAAAATCACGCACTACTTGCTTCTGAAGTTACGTCAATGTGACTAGTATCACGCGACAAACGGTAAAGTACAGCACTAACATACGTTATACAAAAAATAAAGCAACGCTCTCTATCAGTAAAAACCGAAAGTACTTAGTTGCCAACCCAATAGAAACAAATTGAATACACCTTTTTGCAATGCATAAGTGTTCCATTATACTTAAGTAAAGTAACATAGACGTTACAACGTCGCCCAGACAAGCTTTTAAAGTTTTATTTATATTTTATCTTAAACGGCAATTTCATGAGATGTATGAAAACATCTGATTACCTAGGTTGCTTTAAAAGTTTTGCGGATGATGGAGAAAAAATCAAATTTAACCAATTTGTGTTTTTCGAAATATTCGCCTACGTGATCTATGCATTTCTGCATTCGGTGGAACCAGTTCTCAAAACATTGGTTTTGCGGTTCTGCAGTTTTCAGTGCAGTAGTTCAGCCCTGAAGATGTCCCATACAAATGGGTACGAAACGTCGGCAGATATACTAGTGACGCGGTTCCAGCCCGGAAACCCAGAAGCAGATAGCATGAACCACGGCCGCGGAAGTCTACGTACCAAATTGGACCCATTGTTCTTCAGACACCTACGTATATCACTCCTATTATTAAATTAATTTAGCTGACCAAATATGCTCCATTCTTGTTAGATACCTTTTAGTCTAAAGAAGCCATAGTGGTGGTGGAACAACTGTTACTTTTAAAATAATAATAAAAAAAATTGTGAAAAATCACACATAGTGTGTTTATGTTATTTAAAAAAGAAAAACTATAAATTAAAATGAATATTGACGCTGTTTCATTTATTTTTATTTATTTATTTACTATCAATTCATCATTTTTAAAGAGTAGAAATTTTAATAAATATTTGCAAATTTAAATTCACTTCTTTTGTTAATTGAAATCGTACAATGCTATCGTAAAAGTAATAAGCAAATAGAAACAATGCATTGTAATATGAAGTAAATTATGTGATAAGTCTGTTGATTTATAGTTATTTATACAGCGTTCCCTGTTTTTTTTACAAGTTTGTGGATTTATAATTATTTATACAGCGTTCTCTGTTTTTTTCCGCAAGTTTCACAATTCTGAGAAATATTGTAGAGATAACAGCAATGAATTAAAAACACACGATAATCCAGTGACGTACGGCAAATGATTCATTTTCAACCGTTTGTAAAATATATCACTAACTCTCAGAACATAATTCTTAGCGTTTCAAATTTTGCAATGCAAGGGTCTGTTAGGAATTAGTGAATTTGACGAAAGATGGCAGCATTAACAAGAAACCCTAATTGTTTTTTAACCTCGAAAAAAAAGGTGCATAAAACCCCTCACCAAGTCAATGTTCGTATTTTGACTAAGTTGTCATCATCAGCAGAAATTAATCAGGCTGTCGCACTTGAGCCCGTGTTAGAGCTCACATAAAAATCCGCGAACTACTTTACGCAAAAACTAAAACATAAGAAATATATATCATAGGTCAAATTAATCAATAAAGGTTAATATAACTAGTTTCCGCAATAATTTTCGTATTCCGTATACGTATTTCGACAACTAAGCTGTCATCATTGGCAGCTAATTAATCACAGTGTCGCACCTGAAACCACGGCGAAACCCACACAGAAACAAAGTCCGTACCAGCCTTACACCGTCGAAAGCCAAACACACACTGAAAACTATTTTCGATAATAAAAAATTCTTTTTCGTTTGCTATTCCCGAAATATAAACGGCTACCCTCGTATATACAATAAAAATATAATTATGTATTAGGTGCGCAACTAAGTTCTCACTGTTTTTCAAGAGATGGCTCCAGTAGTAAGTGCTGGTCAATTGCGACATAACCAAAACGTCATGAACTAAGCTTAGACATATGGTAAACAAACCGCTTTGACACATTAGTGATTTTGTTTTTGCGTCATATACTTTTGGTTGTGTGAAAATGTCTGATTTTGTGCCAAATAATCGTCATTTGCGGGAAGTGTTGCTTTTCTTCTTTCATTCGAAGAAAAGGGAGGCTGAAGGGCATCGAGAACTCCAAAAAGTTTACGGAGATGCTGCTCTAAGTGAAACAACTTGCCGTGATTGATTCCGTCGCTTCAAAGACGGTGATTTCGATGTTGACGACCGTTCGCGTGAAGGAAGACCAAAAACCTTCGAAGACGCTGAATTGGAGGCATTGCTCGATGAGGATCCGCCCCAAACGCAAAAACAGTTTGCTTCAGCATTAGGAGTTACCCGCCAAGCCATTTCCCAACGATTGCATGCGTTGGGAATGATTCAAAAACAAAGAACTTGGGTTCCTTATGATTTGAAGCCAAAAGACATTGAGCGTCGTTTTTTCGCCTGTGAACAACTGCTCCAGCGGCAAAAAAGGAAGGGTTTTCTTCATCGCATCGTTACGGGTGATGAAAAATGGATTCATTACAGCAACCCAAAGAGAACAAAAACATGGAGACTGCCCGGTCGTGCTTCTACGTCGTCGGTTCGGCCGAATATTCACGCTGCGAAGGTTTTGCTGTGTATTTTGTGGGACCAGGGCGGTGTTATTTATTATGAGCTGTTGAAACCGAACGAAACCATCACTGGGGAACGGTATCGAACTCAATTGATGTGATTAAGCCGAGCACTGCGCGAAAAGCGGGCACAATACAAGCAGAGGCACGAAGAAGTGATTCTACAGCATGACAACGCTCGACCTCACGTTGCCAAACCCGCTAAAACCTACTTAGAAACGCTCAAATAGGAGGTCCTACCCTACCCGCCAAATTCCCCAAATATTGCGCCGTCCGATTATTACTTGTTCAGTTCGATGGCACATGATCTGGCTAATCAGCAGTTCCGCTGATATGAAGACATCTCAAAATGGCTTCATTCGTGGATGGCCTCAAAAAACGAACACTTCTACCGTGCAATATTTTGAATAATTCATTTGTAAACATTTTTTCACAATAAAGTTGCATTTTCATCAAAAAAACAGCGAGAATTTAGTTGCGCACCTAATATAATAGTATTTAGTGTCATATTTAAAATCAACCTCAAAATGACTCATGAACAAATCCGCTATAATTGGAGACAGACAATTACCCACAATATACCTATTGAAAAGTTATACAAAACCCCCAGACATTCTCTTTAAAAAAAACGTGTTTATTTGCTCAATTCGCCTACTGTATTTAGTGCATTAAATTTTAAAAGATGCGCCCGCCGCCTATGATCAAACTTATTGAAGAGAAAGAGATAAATGCAGTTCATGGCATGTTATGATCCACTCAGATTAGATGTGAATACTATCGAAAAAATGCAACGCGAATTAAAATTAATCTCCCAAACAAAATTCGAATAAAATTTGAAAAATGTATATTAAATAATTGCAAATAATTTAATATATATTAGCCTGGAGATATCGAAAAATTATGTTTGGCCAAAATTATCTCTGTTTGTTTTAATCTGTCACGTTATTAAAAAATATTAATCCGGACGCCGCCTATGATCAAACTTAATAACTGAGCTGGCGCGCTCAAAATAACCGATGACTCGTTTGTATATTACGTCACTTAATGGATAGAAACTGCAAATAAAACGCGGTATTTTTTTTTTAGAACGTTTAATAAATATTTTTCCCATATTTCAGTACAATATATTTATAATAATGTGATATCTTATCACAAAAACAGAAACAATACGCTTCATTCAATTTTTATAACATTTAATATCGAATTTAATTTATTTTTTGCAAGAGAGACTACTTATTAATACGTGTTATTACAAAAATGCATAACAAAATGTACAGTAGCTCATATTCCAGATGGTAGAGTACTATTAAAACGGACTTTTAAAGATGTATGTATGCTGTAAGAACTCATGTACATTTATATACGTAAATAATCCACGAATATGAAAACTCCAAATTTCATATTACACCATTTTAATTAAGGCAGAAACTAATGAAGAAAATTATGCCCTGTTTGGTGCTTTAGCACTTGCCCGGTAAGTAGTGGACAGGGGTTCGATTCCTCCTCGAGGGCATGATTTTTTCATTAATTAAAACGATATAAAGAGCAGAAAATTTTAATTTTTTGTTAATTTGCATCGTGACATGCTCGTAATTGTGTATATTCACATGTATATAAATATATAATCCACGAAATGTTATATACTTCTAGACTATAACAATCAATAACTAAAATAGAGACTCGACTGAAAAGTACAATCTCAACGATAAATCTTTACGAATGTAGATTCACATTGAACACAACAAATGAATTTCCATAGACAAGGGTAAATCCCCGAAAAATAGAAATATAGTGATACATTGGTATATACAATTAGTTAAGTAAGAGCCGTCTTTCCCTTTGTCCTTGATACATTATCACATAAAGTGCCATAATCCGCGTACGAATCGTCCTATGAGGTTATGTTCCTCTGTATCCACCCGCAAAGGTTCGAAAATATCTCACGCAGCGGCTGCTAAATACAGAAGTCGAAGGCATTTGTCAATAAGTGGGTGCAGCAATGTAAGGAGACACACGATAAAAAACACCAACGCTGCATCCTGCAGGAAAACGATGCCAATCATCGCAACAAGCTTTGCACCTTGTAGAAAGAGCAGTAGCATTTGATTGGGTGTCGTAGTCGCCCGATGCAAAACCAATTGAGAATGTGAGAACATATATCAAGAATGAACTTCATCGTCGCAGTCGCCCGATGCAAATCTCATTAAGAATGTGTATATACATCACGCATAAGCTTCACGGAAGAAAAGTGTTCACTTTGAAGCAGTTAACACGTGAAAGTCGTTACATTTGAAGGTCCTTGCCGAATGAATATTCGACCAACTTGGTCTAAAGCATATGTGGGCAACAACCGGCCCACTGTAAGATTTGATCCGGCCCACGAGACATTGTCGTATTATTTCATGTCTAATATCTATCGCTAAAAATTATGATGATTGGGCCCACAACATGTCAAAGGTTGCCCATGCCTGGTCTAAAGTATAGGCTGGTTTACGCGGGCAGAATAATTAAGCGAGTACTTGGTAGAGTCGAGTAACTCTACCCATGTAAACGTGCAAAAACGATCAGAATATAGTAGAGTGGCTAGTTGCTGGTAGAGTAGAGCACTATCGCACATGTGGGAAAGTAGATCTACTCTATTGCTCCCACCACTATCAAAAACTTTACTCTCCTGGTCATTCAACCCGTGTAATCTCACTCAACTAGGTAGAATAAAGTAGTTAGTAGAGTTTGTTTGACAATTTAAGCGATATATTAAAAAAAAACAAACGTTTTAAAATGAAGTTCACAGAAAGTGATGATGCTTTGGCAATTTTGACAGACACAGCCAGCTCAGACAGTTGACAGCTCACCCTACTGGTTACTAGCATTAATGTAATCACAATTTTTTGAGTATTCAAGTAGAATACCCTCTACTGGCTACTGTTAAATTTTCAACAGAATCCCTGCTAATCATTGTCCTAAAATATATATTTCTCTGGATAATGTAGTTATTCACAAAATATGTTTTGAGTTTAATCGAAGAGACATGAGAATGTATTATAAATACTTATGCAATGTTTTGGAAAAATATCATTGTTTATGCTATCTGCTTCTGGGCTTCCGGGCTGACACCGCGTCACTTGTATATCTGTAGTTAAGTCCTGAAAATGTGCCATACAAATGGGTACGAAACGTCGGCAGATAACAACAATAACAAGTGAGGCGGTTCCAGCCCGGAAGCCCAGAAGCAGATAGCATGGACCACGACCGCGGAAGTCTACGTACCAGATTATCATTGTTTATTTCTTAAAAAAGATAGTTTTCGAAATCGGTTTACCAAAATGAGTCTTGTGTTTAAGAAAAACCGTAACGACCCAAAAAAAATTAAATATAATATTTCGAAAACTATTAATTTTAGGAATGGAAAAACTATAAAAGTCCACTTAAAATTTTATATGGAAACTAAAATTGTTATATACAGGGTGTTCTATTTAAATTAAAGAAGTTACGGCCGACTGCCGATATAACCAGAATTGTTACATATGTAACACCTTATTTGAGGCGAGCATGCCCGAAAATCCTTTCCAAATTTTCAAAATTCCAAATGAAGTAGTCTCTGAAACTTTTCAATAGGTGAGACACCCTGAATTTTATTAGATGTATTTATAACTTTTGAAATTTACAAATATTTTTCCCACATACATTTTTAAAAAGTCAGCTTTAAAGAGCCACTATACGATTTGGACCGTTACCTACTGTATATAAAATAAAAACAAAAAAGCCCCACAATGTAACGCACACTTATTATGTATACAACGTCTATACAGCTTTATTTTTTTGTATAATACAGTAAACATTTAAATAGTTTTTATGTAATAAATATCACCTTATGTACAATGTTCAAAAGCTTAATTTTCAATTTTTTTTTAAAAAGGCACATGCCATTATATTCCTACATTACGAAATATTGAAAAATATATAATCGGTTAAAAAAAATATTGTACACATATTTTGTAGTATGTAATTAGATAATAAAATTTATTAAAAATAAAAGAATTGATGTAAATGTACTATATAATGTAATACAAAATTAAATATCCTATGTTATAGTTATTACAAATATATTAACAAACTGCATTGTGATTCTCAAAAAAAAAAAATGTATATCTATCTGTGTGTTAATGTATATACACATCTCTCCAAAAATAATAGAACATAATATCTCGTAATCAACTACTACATTGCATTAAAATCAGTATTTTAAGTTTGATTGTATTAATGTTGGTATTACATGCTCGATAGACAAGCAACGAAATACTATGGTAAGTTTAGATTTTGTTTAAACAATAAAAGCGCATCAAAAAACGGATAGAAATAGTTTTATATAATTAAGCGGGTGTCGATAGAATTTAAAAATGTGAGAGAAAGATAAATGCGATTTAGATATTATTATTTTATTGGTCTTCCTTATTACTCCCACATATTTAATGAACACTAATGAACTCTACTTTGCTGGCATATGAGTGCATAGGTTATGTAATCGAAAATTTGCATTACAAAATCTAGATTTGCAGAAACATAATTACAACTGAAACACTGACTGGAGGGCGTAGCAATACTACTTTAACATAAACATTGGAAAATCAAACTTGCATTGATGTTATAAGTAGAGCGGCGACGAAAGTGGCAATACCATAGGCGGTACGGTAGAACGGGCAATTGGTGCGCAGTGAATGAGATCATTCACATCAAATACAATACGGTTCACGGTTAGTGTTTATAATAACTTCACACAAACGTGTCGCGAAAGTCTGTGCCGTTTGCTACGTCGGTTAGAAAATACATAGCAGAATTTCCCGATTTAAAGTATGATGGATGTGCAGTATTGTGTTTGGTTTGTAATAAGCGACTTATAATACGGAAGAAAGACAATTGTAAAAAACATGTGAACAGTGCAATACATAAACTGAACAAAAGAAATGAAATACCTTATGCAACATTCCTTTATGATTTTTTATTTATGTTGACTGCATGCAATTTGCCGCTTCGTTTAATCAGCAAACGCCCTTTTCAAGTGTTCTAGAATAAA
>JAVIWB010003780.1:0-10620 GCA_031893035.1 Dermolepida albohirtum
GATTGTTTTTTAGATGTGTACTTATAGATTGTGACACGACTGTTACGCTGCTTCAAACCAGAACATTGTATCTCTTCTCGTTCCGAAGTTATTAGCGACCTTAGAACGCCATCAGACAGAGCTCACATGTAGCGTTAGGCGGAAACTGACTTTCAAAAGTGATTGTTTTTTAGGTGTGTACTTATAGATTGTGACACGACTGTTACGCTGCTTCAAACCAGAACATTGTATCTCTTCTCGTTCCGAAGTTATTAGCGACCTTAGAACGCCATCAGACAGAGCTCACATGTAGCGTTAGGCGGAAACTGACTTTCAAAAGTGATTGTTTTTTAGGTGTGTACTTATAGATTGTGACACGACTGTTACGCTGCTTCAAACCAGAACATTGTATCTCTTCTCGTTCCGAAGTTATTAGCGACCTTAGAACGCCATCAGGCAGAGCTCACATGTAGCGTTAGGCGGAAACTGACTTTCAAAAGTGATTGTTTTTTAGGTGTGTACTTATAGATTGTGACACGACTGTTACGCTGCTTCAAACCAGAACATTGTATCTCTTCTCGTTCCGAAGTTATTAGCGACCTTAGAACGCCATCAGGCAGAGCTCACATGTAGCGTTAGGCGGAAACTGACTTTCAAAAGTGATTGTTTTTTAGGTGTGTACTTATAGATTGTGACACGACTGTTACGCTGCTTCAAACCAGAACATTGTATCTCTTCTCGTTCCGAAGTTATTAGCGACCTTAGAACGCCATCAGACAGAGCTCACATGTAGCGTTAGGCGGAAACTGACTTTCAAAAGTGATTGTTTTTTAGGTGTGTACTTATAGATTGTGACACGACTGTTACGCTGCTTCAAACCAGAACATTGTATCTCTTCTCGTTCCGAAGTTATTAGCGACCTTAGAACGCCATCAGACAGAGCTCACATGTAGCGTTAGGCGGAAACTGACTTTCAAAAGTGATTGTTTTTTAGGTGTGTACTTATAGATTGTGACACGACTGTTACGCTGCTTCAAACCAGAACATTGTATCTCTTCTCGTTCCGAAGTTATTAGCGACCTTAGAACGCCATCAGACAGAGCTCACATGTAGCGTTAGGCGGAAACTGACTTTCAAAAGTGATTGTTTTTTAGGTGTGTACTTATAGATTGTGACACGACTGTTACGCTGCTTCAAACCAGAACATTGTATCTCTTCTCGTTCCGAAGTTATTAGCGACCTTAGAACGCCATCAGACAGAGCTCACATGTAGCGTTAGGCGGAAACTGACTTTCAAAAGTGATTGTTTTTTAGGTGTGTACTTATAGATTGTGACACGACTGTTACGCTGCTTCAAACCAGAACATTGTATCTCTTCTCGTTCCGAAGTTATTAGCGACCTTAGAACGCCATCAGACAGAGCTCACATGTAGCGTTAGGCGGAAACTGACTTTCAAAAGTGATTGTTTTTTAGGTGTGTACTTATAGATTGTGACACGACTGTTACGCTGCTTCAAACCAGAACATTGTATCTCTTCTCGTTCCGAAGTTATTAGCGACCTTAGAACGCCATCAGACAGAGCTCACATGTAGCGTTAGGCGGAAACTGACTTTCAAAAGTGATTGTTTTTTAGGTGTGTACTTATAGATTGTGACACGACTGTTACGCTGCTTCAAACCAGAACATTGTATCTCTTCTCGTTCCGAAGTTATTAGCGACCTTAGAACGCCATCAGACAGAGCTCACATGTAGCGTTAGGCGGAAACTGACTTTCAAAAGTGATTGTTTTTTAGGTGTGTACTTATAGATTGTGACACGACTGTTACGCTGCTTCAAACCAGAACATTGTATCTCTTCTCGTTCCGAAGTTATTAGCGACCTTAGAACGCCATCAGACAGAGCTCACATGTAGCGTTAGGCGGAAACTGACTTTCAAAAGTGATTGTTTTTTAGGTGTGTACTTATAGATTGTGACACGACTGTTACGCTGCTTCAAACCAGAACATTGTATCTCTTCTCGTTCCGAAGTTATTAGCGACCTTAGAACGCCATCAGACAGAGCTCACATGTAGCGTTAGGCGGAAACTGACTTTCAAAAGTGATTGTTTTTTAGGTGTGTACTTATAGATTGTGACACGACTGTTACGCTGCTTCAAACCAGAACATTGTATCTCTTCTCGTTCCGAAGTTATTAGCGACCTTAGAACGCCATCAGACAGAGCTCACATGTAGCGTTAGGCGGAAACTGACTTTCAAAAGTGATTGTTTTTTAGGTGTGTACTTATAGATTGTGACACGACTGTTACGCTGCTTCAAACCAGAACATTGTATCTCTTCTCGTTCCGAAGTTATTAGCGACCTTAGAACGCCATCAGACAGAGCTCACATGTAGCGTTAGGCGGAAACTGACTTTCAAAAGTGATTGTTTTTTAGGTGTGTACTTATAGATTGTGACACGACTGTTACGCTGCTTCAAACCAGAACATTGTATCTCTTCTCGTTCCGAAGTTATTAGCGACCTTAGAACGCCATCAGACAGAGCTCACATGTAGCGTTAGGCGGAAACTGACTTTCAAAAGTGATTGTTTTTTAGGTGTGTACTTATAGATTGTGACACGACTGTTACGCTGCTTCAAACCAGAACATTGTATCTCTTCTCGTTCCGAAGTTATTAGCGACCTTAGAACGCCATCAGACAGAGCTCACATGTAGCGTTAGGCGGAAACTGACTTTCAAAAGTGATTGTTTTTTAGGTGTGTACTTATAGATTGTGACACGACTGTTACGCTGCTTCAAACCAGAACATTGTATCTCTTCTCGTTCCGAAGTTATTAGCGACCTTAGAACGCCATCAGACAGAGCTCACATGTAGCGTTAGGCGGAAACTGACTTTCAAAAGTGATTGTTTTTTAGGTGTGTACTTATAGATTGTGACACGACTGTTACGCTGCTTCAAACCAGAACATTGTATCTCTTCTCGTTCCGAAGTTATTAGCGACCTTAGAACGCCATCAGACAGAGCTCACATGTAGCGTTAGGCGGAAACTGACTTTCAAAAGTGATTGTTTTTTAGGTGTGTACTTATAGATTGTGACACGACTGTTACGCTGCTTCAAACCAGAACATTGTATCTCTTCTCGTTCCGAAGTTATTAGCGACCTTAGAACGCCATCAGACAGAGCTCACATGTAGCGTTAGGCGGAAACTGACTTTCAAAAGTGATTGTTTTTTAGGTGTGTACTTATAGATTGTGACACGACTGTTACGCTGCTTCAAACCAGAACATTGTATCTCTTCTCGTTCCGAAGTTATTAGCGACCTTAGAACGCCATCAGACAGAGCTCACATGTAGCGTTAGGCGGAAACTGACTTTCAAAAGTGATTGTTTTTTAGGTGTGTACTTATAGATTGTGACACGACTGTTACGCTGCTTCAAACCAGAACATTGTATCTCTTCTCGTTCCGAAGTTATTAGCGACCTTAGAACGCCATCAGACAGAGCTCACATGTAGCGTTAGGCGGAAACTGACTTTCAAAAGTGATTGTTTTTTAGGTGTGTACTTATAGATTGTGACACGACTGTTACGCTGCTTCAAACCAGAACATTGTATCTCTTCTCGTTCCGAAGTTATTAGCGACCTTAGAACGCCATCAGACAGAGCTCACATGTAGCGTTAGGCGGAAACTGACTTTCAAAAGTGATTGTTTTTTAGGTGTGTACTTATAGATTGTGACACGACTGTTACGCTGCTTCAAACCAGAACATTGTATCTCTTCTCGTTCCGAAGTTATTAGCGACCTTAGAACGCCATCAGACAGAGCTCACATGTAGCGTTAGGCGGAAACTGACTTTCAAAAGTGATTGTTTTTGAGGTGTGTACTTATAGATTGTGACACGACTGTTACGCTGCTTCAAACCAGAACATTGTATCTCTTCTCGTTCCGAAGTTATTAGCGACCTTAGAACGCCATCAGACAGAGCTCACATGTAGCGTTAGGCGGAAACTGACTTTCAAAAGTGATTGTTTTTTAGGTGTGTACTTATAGATTGTGACACGACTGTTACGCTGCTTCAAACCAGAACATTGTATCTCTTCTCGTTCCGAAGTTATTAGCGACCTTAGAACGCCATCAGACAGAGCTCACATGTAGCGTTAGGCGGAAACTGACTTTCAAAAGTGATTGTTTTTTAGGTGTGTACTTATAGATTGTGACACGACTGTTACGCTGCTTCAAACCAGAACATTGTATCTCTTCTCGTTCCGAAGTTATTAGCGACCTTAGAACGCCATCAGACAGAGCTCACATGTAGCGTTAGGCGGAAACTGACTTTCAAAAGTGATTGTTTTTTAGGTGTGTACTTATAGATTGTGACACGACTGTTACGCTGCTTCAAACCAGAACATTGTATCTCTTCTCGTTCCGAAGTTATTAGCGACCTTAGAACGCCATCAGACAGAGCTCACATGTAGCGTTAGGCGGAAACTGACTTTCAAAAGTGATTGTTTTTTAGGTGTGTACTTATAGATTGTGACACGACTGTTACGCTGCTTCAAACCAGAACATTGTATCTCTTCTCGTTCCGAAGTTATTAGCGACCTTAGAACGCCATCAGACAGAGCTCACATGTAGCGTTAGGCGGAAACTGACTTTCAAAAGTGATTGTTTTTTAGGTGTGTACTTATAGATTGTGACACGACTGTTACGCTGCTTCAAACCAGAACATTGTATCTCTTCTCGTTCCGAAGTTATTAGCGACCTTAGAACGCCATCAGACAGAGCTCACATGTAGCGTTAGGCGGAAACTGACTTTCAAAAGTGATTGTTTTTTAGGTGTGTACTTATAGATTGTGACACGACTGTTACGCTGCTTCAAACCAGAACATTGTATCTCTTCTCGTTCCGAAGTTATTAGCGACCTTAGAACGCCATCAGACAGAGCTCACATGTAGCGTTAGGCGGAAACTGACTTTCAAAAGTGATTGTTTTTTAGGTGTGTACTTATAGATTGTGACACGACTGTTACGCTGCTTCAAACCAGAACATTGTATCTCTTCTCGTTCCGAAGTTATTAGCGACCTTAGAACGCCATCAGACAGAGCTCACATGTAGCGTTAGGCGGAAACTGACTTTCAAAAGTGATTGTTTTTTAGGTGTGTACTTATAGATTGTGACACGACTGTTACGCTGCTTCAAACCAGAACATTGTATCTCTTCTCGTTCCGAAGTTATTAGCGACCTTAGAACGCCATCAGACAGAGCTCACATGTAGCGTTAGGCGGAAACTGACTTTCAAAAGTGATTGTTTTTTAGGTGTGTACTTATAGATTGTGACACGACTGTTACGCTGCTTCAAACCAGAACATTGTATCTCTTCTCGTTCCGAAGTTATTAGCGACCTTAGAACGCCATCAGACAGAGCTCACATGTAGCGTTAGGCGGAAACTGACTTTCAAAAGTGATTGTTTTTTAGGTGTGTACTTATAGATTGTGACACGACTGTTACGCTGCTTCAAACCAGAACATTGTATCTCTTCTCGTTCCGAAGTTATTAGCGACCTTAGAACGCCATCAGACAGAGCTCACATGTAGCGTTAGGCGGAAACTGACTTTCAAAAGTGATTGTTTTTTAGGTGTGTACTTATAGATTGTGACACGACTGTTACGCTGCTTCAAACCAGAACATTGTATCTCTTCTCGTTCCGAAGTTATTAGCGACCTTAGAACGCCATCAGACAGAGCTCACATGTAGCGTTAGGCGGAAACTGACTTTCAAAAGTGATTGTTTTTTAGGTGTGTACTTATAGATTGTGACACGACTGTTACGCTGCTTCAAACCAGAACATTGTATCTCTTCTCGTCCGAAGTTATTAGCGACCTTAGAACGCCATCAGACAGAGCTCACATGTAGCGTTAGGCGGAAACTGACTTTCAAAAGTGATTGTTTTTTAGGTGTGTACTTATAGATTGTGACACGACTGTTACGCTGCTTCAAACCAGAACATTGTATCTCTTCTCGTTCCGAAGTTATTAGCGACCTTAGAACGCCATCAGACAGAGCTCACATGTAGCGTTAGGCGGAAACTGACTTTCAAAAGTGATTGTTTTTTAGGTGTGTACTTATAGATTGTGACACGACTGTTACGCTGCTTCAAACCAGAACATTGTATCTCTTCTCGTTCCGAAGTTATTAGCGACCTTAGAACGCCATCAGACAGAGCTCACATGTAGCGTTAGGCGGAAACTGACTTTCAAAAGTGATTGTTTTTTAGGTGTGTACTTATAGATTGTGACACGACTGTTACGCTGCTTCAAACCAGAACATTGTATCTCTTCTCGTTCCGAAGTTATTAGCGACCTTAGAACGCCATCAGACAGAGCTCACATGTAGCGTTAGGCGGAAACTGACTTTCAAAAGTGATTGTTTTTTAGGTGTGTACTTATAGATTGTGACACGACTGTTACGCTGCTTCAAACCAGAACATTGTATCTCTTCTCGTTCCGAAGTTATTAGCGACCTTAGAACGCCATCAGACAGAGCTCACATGTAGCGTTAGGCGGAAACTGACTTTCAAAAGTGATTGTTTTTTAGGTGTGTACTTATAGATTGTGACACGACTGTTACGCTGCTTCAAACCAGAACATTGTATCTCTTCTCGTTCCGAAGTTATTAGCGACCTTAGAACGCCATCAGACAGAGCTCACATGTAGCGTTAGGCGGAAACTGACTTTCAAAAGTGATTGTTTTTTAGGTGTGTACTTATAGATTGTGACACGACTGTTACGCTGCTTCAAACCAGAACATTGTATCTCTTCTCGTTCCGAAGTTATTAGCGACCTTAGAACGCCATCAGACAGAGCTCACATGTAGCGTTAGGCGGAAACTGACTTTCAAAAGTGATTGTTTTTTAGGTGTGTACTTATAGATTGTGACACGACTGTTACGCTGCTTCAAACCAGAACATTGTATCTCTTCTCGTTCCGAAGTTATTAGCGACCTTAGAACGCCATCAGACAGAGCTCACATGTAGCGTTAGGCGGAAACTGACTTTCAAAAGTGATTGTTTTTTAGGTGTGTACTTATAGATTGTGACACGACTGTTACGCTGCTTCAAACCAGAACATTGTATCTCTTCTCGTTCCGAAGTTATTAGCGACCTTAGAACGCCATCAGACAGAGCTCACATGTAGCGTTAGTCGGAAACTGACTTTCAAAAGTGATTGTTTTTTAGGTGTGTACTTATAGATTGTGACACGACTGTTACGCTGCTTCAAACCAGAACATTGTATCTCTTCTCGTTCCGAAGTTATTAGCGACCTTAGAACGCCATCAGACAGAGCTCACATGTAGCGTTAGGCGGAAACTGACTTTCAAAAGTGATTGTTTTTTAGGTGTGTACTTATAGATTGTGACACGACTGTTACGCTGCTTCAAACCAGAACATTGTATCTCTTCTCGTTCCGAAGTTATTAGCGACCTTAGAACGCCATCAGACAGAGCTCACATGTAGCGTTAGGCGGAAACTGACTTTCAAAAGTGATTGTTTTTTAGGTGTGTACTTATAGATTGTGACACGACTGTTACGCTGCTTCAAACCAGAACATTGTATCTCTTCTCGTTCCGAAGTTATTAGCGACCTTAGAACGCCATCAGACAGAGCTCACATGTAGCGTTAGTCGGAAACTGACTTTCAAAAGTGATTGTTTTTTAGGTGTGTACTTATAGATTGTGACACGACTGTTACGCTGCTTCAAACCAGAACATTGTATCTCTTCTCGTTCCGAAGTTATTAGCGACCTTAGAACGCCATCAGACAGAGCTCACATGTAGCGTTAGGCGGAAACTGACTTTCAAAAGTGATTGTTTTTTAGGTGTGTACTTATAGATTGTGACACGACTGTTACGCTGCTTCAAACCAGAACATTGTATCTCTTCTCGTTCCGAAGTTATTAGCGACCTTAGAACGCCATCAGACAGAGCTCACATGTAGCGTTAGGCGGAAACTGACTTTCAAAAGTGATTGTTTTTTAGGTGTGTACTTATAGATTGTGACACGACTGTTACGCTGCTTCAAACCAGAACATTGTATCTCTTCTCGTTCCGAAGTTATTAGCGACCTTAGAACGCCATCAGACAGAGCTCACATGTAGCGTTAGTCGGAAACTGACTTTCAAAAGTGATTGTTTTTTAGGTGTGTACTTATAGATTGTGACACGACTGTTACGCTGCTTCAAACCAGAACATTGTATCTCTTCTCGTTCCGAAGTTATTAGCGACCTTAGAACGCCATCAGACAGAGCTCACATGTAGCGTTAGGCGGAAACTGACTTTCAAAAGTGATTGTTTTTTAGGTGTGTACTTATAGATTGTGACACGACTGTTACGCTGCTTCAAACCAGAACATTGTATCTCTTCTCGTTCCGAAGTTATTAGCGACCTTAGAACGCCATCAGACAGAGCTCACATGTAGCGTTAGGCGGAAACTGACTTTCAAAAGTGATTGTTTTTTAGGTGTGTACTTATAGATTGTGACACGACTGTTACGCTGCTTCAAACCAGAACATTGTATCTCTTCTCGTTCCGAAGTTATTAGCGACCTTAGAACGCCATCAGACAGAGCTCACATGTAGCGTTAGGCGGAAACTGACTTTCAAAAGTGATTGTTTTTTAGGTGTGTACTTATAGATTGTGACACGACTGTTACGCTGCTTCAAACCAGAACATTGTATCTCTTCTCGTTCCGAAGTTATTAGCGACCTTAGAACGCCATCAGACAGAGCTCACATGTAGCGTTAGGCGGAAACTGACTTTCAAAAGTGATTGTTTTTTAGGTGTGTACTTATAGATTGTGACACGACTGTTACGCTGCTTCAAACCAGAACATTGTATCTCTTCTCGTTCCGAAGTTATTAGCGACCTTAGAACGCCATCAGACAGAGCTCACATGTAGCGTTAGGCGGAAACTGACTTTCAAAAGTGATTGTTTTTTAGGTGTGTACTTATAGATTGTGACACGACTGTTACGCTGCTTCAAACCAGAACATTGTATCTCTTCTCGTTCCGAAGTTATTAGCGACCTTAGAACGCCATCAGGCAGAGCTCACATGTAGCGTTAGGCGGAAACTGACTTTCAAAAGTGATTGTTTTTTAGGTGTGTACTTATAGATTGTGACACGACTGTTACGCTGCTTCAAACCAGAACATTGTATCTCTTCTCGTTCCGAAGTTATTAGCGACCTTAGAACGCCATCAGACAGAGCTCACATGTAGCGTTAGGCGGAAACTGACTTTCAAAAGTGATTGTTTTTTAGGTGTGTACTTATAGATTGTGACACGACTGTTACGCTGCTTCAAACCAGAACATTGTATCTCTTCTCGTTCCGAAGTTATTAGCGACCTTAGAACGCCATCAGGCAGAGCTCACATGTAGCGTTAGGCGGAAACTGACTTTCAAAAGTGATTGTTTTTTAGGTGTGTACTTATAGATTGTGACACGACTGTTACGCTGCTTCAAACCATTTAGGCGGAAACTGACTTTCAAAAGTGATTGTTTTTTAGGTGTGTACTTATAGATTGTGACACGACTGTTACGCTGCTTCAAACCAGAACATTGTATCTCTTCTCGTTCCGAAGTTATTAGCGACCTTAGAACGCCATCAGGCAGAGCTCACATGTAGCGTTAGCCGGAAACTGACTTTCAAAAGTGATTGTTTTTTAGGTGTGTACTTATAGATTGTGACACGACTGTTACGCTGCTTCAAACCAGAACATTGTATCTCTTCTCGTTCCGAAGTTATTAGCGACCTTAGAACGCCACCAGACAGAGCTCACATGTAGCGTTAGGCGGAAACTGACTTTCAAAAGTGATTGTTTTTTAGGTGTGTACTTATAGATTGTGACACGACTGTTACGCTGCTTCAAACCAGAACATTGTATCTCTTCTCGTTCCGAAGTTATTAGCGACCTTAGAACGCCATCAGGCAGAGCTCACATGTAGCGTTAGTCGGAAACTGACTTTCAAAAGTGATTGTTTTTTAGGTGTGTACTTATAGATTGTGACACGACTGTTACGCTGCTTCAAACCAGAACATTGTATCTCTTCTCGTTCCGAAGTTATTAGCGACCTTAGAACGCCATCAGACAGAGCTCACATGTAGCGTTAGGCGGAAACTGACTTTCAAAAGTGATTGTTTTTTAGGTGTGTACTTATAGATTGTGACACGACTGTTACGCTGCTTCAAACCAGAACATTGTATCTCTTCTCGTTCCGAAGTTATTAGAGACCTTAGAACGCCATCAGACAGAGCTCACATGTAGCGTTAGGCGGAAACTGACTTTCAAAAGTGATTGTTTTTTAGGTGTGTACTTATAGATTGTGACACGACTGTTACGCTGCTTCAAACCAGAACATTGTATCTCTTCTCGTTCCGAAGTTATTAGCGACCTTAGAACGCCATCAGACAGAGCTCACATGTAGCGTTAGTCGGAAACTGACTTTCAAAAGTGACTGTTTTTTAGGTGTGTACTTATAGATTGTGACACGATTGTTACGCTGCTTCAAACCAGAACATTGTATCTCTTCTCGTTCCGAAGTTATTAGCGACCTTAGAACGCCATCAGACAGAGCTTACATGTAGCG
>JAVIWB010003781.1:0-10865 GCA_031893035.1 Dermolepida albohirtum
CGCAGCGTTCTCCCCTTTATCATAATAATATTGCAGAATATAGCGAAATTTCTCATTATTCTTCTCCATTTTCAAGTGCGAATAACTTTCCAACCACTGCACCGATTACAATGTTTCTACGCTCAAACTAACGTTCGGAAGGTCATCTAAAAGACGAGCCGTCGGTGGTGTCGCTGTGACTTGTTGTTCTTTAGTTATCGGCAACCAATGCCATCTATCGGGAAAAACGCCACGAACTTTTTCCCAGACCCAATATATATATATTGGGTCCGGGAAAAAGTTCGTGGCGTTTTTTCAGTAAAATTCAACTGGTCCCCGCATGGCGCGTGGACGAATTCATTTAAACCGAATATGCTCCATTATTATCGACAATGTTTCGCCATTTTTTTGGTAGATCCATGATCCCATCGGTGAAAAACTTCTGTGGTTTCTGGTCGAAAAACTGAATCAAGTAGTTTTCACAGGCTTCTTTTGAAACCAACTTAATTCCATTGAGAGAGTTTCTGCAGAGTTCGAAACAGATGATAGTCAGAGGGTGCTATACCCGGACTGTAAGGTGGGTGCATCAAAACTTCCCAACCAAACTCTCTCAATTTTTGACGGGTCATCAAAGAAGTGTGTGGTCGGGCGTTGTCATGATGGAAGACAACACCTTTCCTATTAATCAATTCGGGCCGTTTTCTTTCAATCGCCTGGCGTAATCTCTCTAGTTGTTGGACTTTTTCAAGAATTTCATCAGATTTTTCAGTGATTGGACGACCGGAGCGTGACTCATCTTTCACATTGAAATTTCCAGAACGAAAGCGAGCGAACCATTTCCGCGCAACAGATTTCGATAAAGTACCTTCACCGTACACAGCACAAATTTTATCACAAGCCTGCGCAGCGTTCTTCCCCTTATCATAATAATATTGCAGAATATAGCGAAATTTCTCATTATTCTTCTCCATTTTCAAGTGCGAATAACTTTCCAACCACTGCACCGATTACAATGTTTCTACGCTCAAACTAACGTTCGGAAGGTCATCTAAAAAACGAGCCGTCGGTGGTGTCGCTGTGACTTGTTGTTCTTTAGTTATCGGCAACCAATGCCATCTATCGGGAAAAACGCCACGAACTTTTTCCCAGACCCAATATATATATTCATATATATAAAGCTTTCTTTTTAGAGAGAATCTATTTTCGTTGTTGCTACTGTTGTACTACATTACACGAGTGAAATAGGAAAAAAAACAGCTTTATTGTTTGTATCAATAAATTTGCAATTTTTTCTTATTTATTTTCTTAATAAAATGAACTACGAGTAAATGAGTGAAATGATAAGACCTCAATATTAATGCTAAACATTTTTACTTTAATATTTCGAAACTATTTTAAGAAATACAAAAGTTTTACTCTATTAAAATAGTGCAGTTTAATTCGAAGTGTCCAAAAGCTCTACTTTAAAATATTAACGAACCACAAGAATGCCAGTGTCTTAATTAAATAAATAATTTCAATTAGCAAAAAATAATTAGTTTAAAAATTAAGATTTACCCAAACCAATTTAATTACTTTGAAGATTTACGGCGACGTATAACACACGAATACCGGCGAATTATTCCAGAAATGCTAAAGAATGTCTGACGAGACTTTGACAATTATTTTATTACTGTACAGTAGTTGGTGAGAAATATTTCGAACATTTTATTACGTGTCGGGTGGATAACAAGTGCTAAATTTTTGAAACATAATTCCTTTGAAGTGAAACGGTTCGAATTTAAGAAGATAAAAGACCTATTATAAAAATAGAGGCTTTCTAGTAAGTATATTTAAGTACATTTAATCCTTTCCGTTTCTAAACTCTTATTGGGGTCAATCTTTTCTTATAAAAGAAAAGCGAATTTACCCACTTCTTAAAAGGACAAATTGTAAGTATGAAAATAATTAGATAAGCTAAAATGTACTTACGTTATTCATTATGCAAGAAATACGTTTACAAGATAATATACAATATATTATAAAATACAAGTTAATAAACGAATATATACTACTCTTATATGTCATTACTACAAAGTTAATAACTTTGAGTTATTAATTTCAGATATGTATTAAAACGTATTTCAATTTAGAATAATAGATCACAAGATAGCTTATGATGATTATTATAATAATACTCACAGTTAAGGTGCATGTGTAAATTAACTTGTAAAAGCATCTATAAAGGTACATGATGCTTATATACCAGGTGTTCATTATGAACTACAAGAAAATGGAAAGTAATTTATTTATTCATAGTATAGCCATTTATACACAGATCAATAAGGTTAATATATAACCCCTTTCCACAATTAACTATTTGTAAATTCTGTATACGTATTTCGACAACCAAGTTGTCATCATCAGCAGATAAAATCAAAGTGTCGCACCTGGTAAAACACGGCGAAAAAATTGTACGAAAAATATACTCCGTACGCGATCCGCATCGTTGAAAACCAAGATGTGCACTGTGTCTGTTTCACAAGGTTTTTAAAAATACTTTTACTTAAACTAACATGCACTACGCCGAAAAAGGTTATTATGGTCAAAAATGTGTGTGATTTATGTGTGTTTTATGACATTGCTCCTCTTGTCTTTCAGTAGAGAAAAAAGGGGCGTTTGCAGGGGGCCGGCGTCATAAACATTTACCAGATGGCCTGAATTCTTTACTATGTGCATGCTTTCATACGCGTCCAGTTCGCGATAATTGTACACGTTCTTTATCAAATGTAAACAATCCATATTAACACTGTGGTTATTTTCTAATACATGTCTCGCTATACCCGATTTTTCCGGTCGGTTGAATTTTATGTGCGAAAGGTGTTCTTTATACCTGGTTTCGATCGATCTTTTGGTTTGGCCGATGTATTGTTTATTGCACTCTAAACATTCAATCCGGTAGATTCCCGATTTTTTATTCTCTTCAATTTTGTCTTTTGCATTTCCTAACAGCAATTTAAGGGTATTATTAGGGCGGGAACACACCTTAAACCCGTGATCTTTAAAAATACTATTCAGATTTTTTGTCACACGATGGAAAGGTAAACAAACAAAATACTTTTCCCGATTGCTCTGTGGTGAAAGACATGTGGTGTCACGGACTGTTTTTCTTATGTTGGCCTTTCTAATTAATCCATTGATTATTTCCGAATCGAAACCGTTGTATACCGCGATATTCTTAATGAGGTTCAATTCTCTTTCATATCTTACTTTTGTTAATGGGAAATTGATCAAACGATTAATCAGAAAATTGAATGAAGCCATCTTCTGTTGCATGCTGTGATTTGAGTCAGCCGTAATGAATCTATTGACATTGGTTTCTTTTCGGAAAATATCAATTTCTATTTTGAGATCTTTCTTAATAACTAAGGTGTCCAAAAAAGGCAACTTGTCATTGTTTTCTTTTTCTACTGTGAATTTAATTGTCGGGAATTTTGAATTTAACTGTTTAACGAAATCATTTAAGTTGCATTTTTGTGTATTGAAAACCGCGAAAATATCATCGACATACCTGACCCAAATTCTAGGAAAATATTTAGCTTTATTTTTTAGTTCTATTTCAAAATTACTCATAAACAGGTCCGCTATGAATGGAGAAAGACAATTGCCCATTGCAGTTCCCTGTTTTTGTTCATAGAACTTCCCTTCGAACTGAAAACAATTTTGGGACATGCAAAGGTTTGTTAATTTCACGTATTCCTTTATTTTCTCTGGTTCGATCTTATTTTTGTGAAGCAATTCTTCTAAATATTTTAAAGTTTCTGGGATCGGTACCGAAGGAAACAATGACGTTACGTCGAATGAAACTAAAATTTCTCCTTTTTCTAATTTACAATCTTTGATCCTTTGGATAAATTCTAATGAATTATTGACTGAGAGACTTTCAAGTTTTTCGGGCAAATTTTTGTATTCATTCACTAGCCATTTCGATAACAAGTAAGTAGGGGAGTTGATCCCTGAGACAATTGGTCTCATTGTGTTGCCTGGTTTGTGTATTTTAGGCAAACAATATAGTCTAGGGATCAACGGATTACTTACACTTAGCCTATAATTCAGATTCGGGGTTATTAACTTTGAACAACTTTTTAACGCGTTTTTTGTGTCCCTAATCATTTTTGGTAATGGAGTTTTCGTACATTCAACATAGGGACCTTCTGAGATTAAATTTTTCACTCTTAGAAAATAGTCGCTTTTGTTCAAAATTACTAACTTATTCCCTTTATCTGCTTTTAAATAAAAACAGTCTTTCGATCTGAGACTCTTAATTAAGTTCCATTCGCGGTGCACTACTTTTTGTTTTTGTTCTTGTAAGTTCTGTTTGATTTGAGTCTTACAAGCTTCTCTAATAAAATTTTTTGAGGTTTGATCTAAATATTTAATAGCCGCTTCGATGCTTGCGATCACCTCCTCGGTAGGGGTTTCGCGGTACGACAAACAATGTTTTAAACCTTTATTTAATAAGTCTATTTCTCCTCGATTAAAAGTCTCGGATGAATTATTGACGACGAGTGTTTCTTTTATAGGATTTATATTAACATTCTTGTCTGATCGTGGGCATAAATTTTTGAATTTCTTGTTCAAACCTTTAATTTTCTTATTTAATTTATGGTTTGTAATTTCCGCGATTTTTCTATAAAAGCAACACCAGTCTTGATACTCAGATTCATTTAAGTTTTTTGTTAATTTTAAATGCAGTTCATATAATTTTAATTCTAATCTACTTCTTTTACTGTACAGATATTTCATTTCCATTTTTAACCATTTCATTTTCGCATATGAAATGATTTTTTCGTTCATTCTACAATTTGATGTGACATTTACTTTAATAAATTTAGGAAAAACATTTCTATTTTTACATCGATTCAAGAAATTTATATCTGCACTTATAAACTTAGCTTTACTATATATCTTGTGAAATGCGTTGTACTCCTTTGACCGGGAAGTCATCTTGTAGTTGAATTTGATGGAGCCTGTGGTTTATTGACTTGATCAATAAGGTTAATATATAACCCCTTTCCACAATTAACTATTTGTAAATTCTGTATACGTATTTCGACAACCAAGTTGTCATCATCAGCAGATAAAATCAAAGTGTCGCACCTGGTAAAACACGGCGAAAAAATTGTACGAAAAATATACTCCGTACGCGATCCGCATCGTTGAAAACCAAGATGTGCACTGTGTCTGTTTCACAAGGTTTTTAAAAATACTTTTACTTAAACTAACATGCACTACGCCGAAAAAGGTTATTATGGTCAAAAATGTGTGTGATTTATGTGTGTTTTATGACATTGCTCCTCTTGTCTTTCAGTAGAGAAAAAAGGGGCGTTTGCAGGGGGCCGGCGTCATAAACATTTACCAGATGGCCTGAATTCTTTACTATGTGCATGCTTTCATACGCGTCCAGTTCGCGATAATTGTACACGTTCTTTATCAAATGTAAACAATCCATATTAACACTGTGGTTATTTTCTAATACATGTCTCGCTATACCCGATTTTTCCGGTCGGTTGAATTTTATGTGCGAAAGGTGTTCTTTATACCTGGTTTCGATCGATCTTTTGGTTTGGCCGATGTATTGTTTATTGCACTCTAAACATTCAATCCGGTAGATTCCCGATTTTTTATTCTCTTCAATTTTGTCTTTTGCATTTCCTAACAGCAATTTAAGGGTATTATTAGGGCGGGAACACACCTTAAACCCGTGATCTTTAAAAATACTATTCAGATTTTTTGTCACACGATGGAAAGGTAAACAAACAAAATACTTTTCCCGATTGCTCTGTGGTGAAAGACATGTGGTGTCACGGACTGTTTTTCTTATGTTGGCCTTTCTAATTAATCCATTGATTATTTCCGAATCGAAACCGTTGTATACCGCGATATTCTTAATGAGGTTCAATTCTCTTTCATATCTTACTTTTGTTAATGGGAAATTGATCAAACGATTAATCAGAAAATTGAATGAAGCCATCTTCTGTTGCATGCTGTGATTTGAGTCAGCCGTAATGAATCTATTGACATTGGTTTCTTTTCGGAAAATATCAATTTCTATTTTGAGATCTTTCTTAATAACTAAGGTGTCCAAAAAAGGCAACTTGTCATTGTTTTCTTTTTCTACTGTGAATTTAATTGTCGGGAATTTTGAATTTAACTGTTTAACGAAATCATTTAAGTTGCATTTTTGTGTATTGAAAACCGCGAAAATATCATCGACATACCTGACCCAAATTCTAGGAAAATATTTAGCTTTATTTTTTAGTTCTATTTCAAAATTACTCATAAACAGGTCCGCTATGAATGGAGAAAGACAATTGCCCATTGCAGTTCCCTGTTTTTGTTCATAGAACTTCCCTTCGAACTGAAAACAATTTTGGGACATGCAAAGGTTTGTTAATTTCACGTATTCCTTTATTTTCTCTGGTTCGATCTTATTTTTGTGAAGCAATTCTTCTAAATATTTTAAAGTTTCTGGGATCGGTACCGAAGGAAACAATGACGTTACGTCGAATGAAACTAAAATTATCTTGCGACTAAAACGATTTGGCCTTGGAGTCGATGGACCGGCTTCGCCATATGCTAATAGGGATTTTTTAAGTTCGGGGTTTTCGAAATAAATCCATTTTTCATCATCTCGCTATTAGACGATTTTCCATTTGCTTGTCATTCAATTAATGTGGCACCCATTTTCCCATCTTCTAGAATCTTTCCATTGCTCGCAATCATTTCTTGGACCACATTTAACGGTTCTGCCATTTATTTTTGTGTTTGAGTTGGGTCTTCATCCAATAACTCCTGCAGTTTCACACCTTCAAACTTTTTCGGTCTACTAGGACGTTCTTTGTCTTGCACATCAAAATTACCACTTTGAATTATCGAAACTACACCTCACATGTTTTTATGGTTGGAGCATACTCACCGTGAGTTTCTACCAGCAAACGATGACTTTCAGCTTCGGCTTTTTTCTTTTGATTAAATAAGAAAAGAAATGCGTGCCGCAAATGCACTTTTTCAGGTACGAAACTCGACATTTTCAAATAGATATAAATCTATGATGGTGTTACTTTCGCAAAATATAACATATATGACTTTGTAGCTTGATATAAGTAGAATAAAGTGACATATTTATCAAATTATGATATTGCATACTGAAGCCACCGACATCTGTTAGGAAAACCGGTAATGACTTTCCGGTACACCTGGTATTTCCTGTTTATAAATAAATTGCAATTACTGGATTATAAAGAGAATTGTTCATATAGTTTAAACTGAAAATAAAAGAAAGGGAAATAATAAGTCATATTCTATTGCATAAAATCATCTCAATTAAATTATTAGTTGGTGTCAATTATAAATGTTATTTAAGCATGGTGAAGGAATTACGGTAATTAAACATTATATGCGGGTAAAAGTATTTGCATACTGATTAAGGGATTGTGTTAAGAATGATGCAAAATCATTATCAAGTGTAAGTACGGGTATAACGAGGTGACATTTTCTGAAATAAAATAAAGCATATAGATAAGTTTTCTAAAGGAAAAAAATTCTAAATATTATGAAATCAAATAGATATTTGCATTAGCACCATACTTCTGACAAGTCGAATTCAAAATTTTTACGTATTTAAATTGATTTTATATTTTAAAATATACTTGTTAATATAATGTAGATTCTAAATATGCATTTTATTTTAATAATTAAAATTTAATTCAATTTGAATCCATTATTTTCCTTATAGATTTATTTTTATGCATTTATTTATTTGAAAATCCTATTATCTCATTTAGTATATTGGGTCTGGGAAAAAGTTCGTGGCGTTTTTTCAGTAAAATTCAACTGGTCCCCGCATGGCGCGTGGACGAATTCATTTAAACCGAATATGCTCCATTATTATCGACAATGTTTCGCCATTTTTTTGGTAGATCCATGATCCCATCGGTGAAAAACTTCTGTGGTTTCTGGTCGAAAAACTGAATCAAGTAGTTTTCACAGGCTTCTTTTGAAACCAACTTAATTCCATTGAGAGGGTTCTGCAGAGATCGAAACAGATGATAGTCAGAGGGTGCTATATCCGGACTGTAAGGTGGGTGCATCAAAACTTCCCAACCAAACTCTCTCAATTTTTGACGGGTCATCAAAGAAGTGTGTGGTCGGGCGTTGTCATGAGGAAGACAACACCCTTTCCTATTAATCAATTCGGGCCGTTTTATTTCAATAGCCTGGCGTAATCTCTCTAGTTGTGCACAGTAGAGTTGAGAATCAATCGTCTGACCAGTTGGAAGTAGCTCGTAGTGGACGATTCCCCTCCAGTCCCACCATACACACAGCATCACTTTTTTTGGCGTCAATGTTGGCTTAGCGAACGCTTGTGACGGCTCACCATCCTTTATCCACGATCTTTTACGCTTCCGATTATCGTACGTAATCCATTTTTCATCTCCGGTTATTAAACGTTTCAGAAACGGCTCGATTTCATTCCGTTTCAGCAGCGCATCGCAGATGTTAATTCGGTCCATCATGTTTTTCACGCTCAACTCATGAGGAACCCATACGTCAAGCTTTTTTTGTAACCAGCTTTGTGTAAATGGTTCAAAACAGTTTTGTGGTCAATGCCTAGCTCCATGCCAATATCGACACTGCTGATATGCTTATCTTGTTGGACTTTTTCAAGAATTTCATCAGATTTTTCAGTGATTGGACGACCGGAGCGTGACTCATCTTTCACATTGAAATTTCCTGAACGAAAGCGAGCAAACCATTTCCCGGCGCAACAGATTTCGATAAAGTACCTTCACCGTACACAGCACAAATTTTATCACAAGCCTGCGCAGCGTTCTTCCCCCTTATCATAATAATATTGCAGAATATAACGAAATTTCTCATTATTCTTCTCCATTTTCAAGTGCGAATAACTTTCCAACCACTGCACCGATTACAATGTTTCTACGCTCAAACTAACGTTCGGAAGGTCATCTAAAAAACGAGCCGTCGGTGGTGTCGCTGTGACTTGTTGTTCTTTAGTTATCGGCAACCAATGCCATCTATCGGGAAAAACGCCACGAACTTTTTCCCAGACCCAATATAAGGAAATTTCTGAAACAAAATAGTGTTAGTTAATAATTTGTTGTTGCAAGAAGAACACGTTTTATTTTAGTTAGTAATTTGTTATTGCAAGAAAAACACGCCCATGTTAATGGGAAAATAGGTGAACATTGCTATAGGAGGCAAAAAGTAAAAATATACATGCAAAAATATTTTTAAAAAGCTCAAATATTATCTGTTTTCAATGGTAGAGGCAGTTGAATTAGAGCCATCCTTGCGTATCAAGAAATTTGTAATACAAGACGTTTGTATTTAAATATATTTCAAATTTTTAAATTGTAAACGGTTTTAGTTGTTCAAAGAGGATCTATGCATTTTTGAAAAAGCAACTATTCTCTTATTAGAAAAATCCCCTTATTGCTGGCTTCGGGTGGGGCGAATTTTATTTTTAATTTAATTTTTTGGTGAATTTTGATTCTTTGTAATTTATTCGGAATGGGAAAGGTGAAAGATATCAGCGTGTATAAAATTAAAATAGAGTTTATTAAAGAACAGGCGTGTATTCGAAATGACAAATTGCAATAATCTCAGTAGACCGAATAGGAGCATGAATTCGAGAAAGTATATGTACAATTCAGCATTGAAGAGTTGCACTCATGGCCATGGTGTCCGTTAAACCAGCGAGAGGGACAACTGTCTAAGTATAAAAGCAGCACTTGAAAATAGACAATCTTTTGCTAGAGAGCTGTGAGATGAATTAAAAGTGTATAAAATAAACATATCCGAGCGCGTGATGTGATCACGATTGTACGCTGCCAGAGGAGCAATACTACTGCGATTGACGCTTAACCTTCTACTAGTGTCCGAAGAATAGCCAACAGATTTAACGTAGGCCGCAGGAGAGTATGGAAAACTTTACGCGGCGCCTATGCAAAGGGGATGGATGCTTATTGCCTTTGCTTATTTTAATGTACAATACTTAATACTTCTCATACAAGCAGTTGAATCCCTCTTATAGGTATTGCTCTTTGTCAGTGTCTTCTTAATTCATTCAAATTTATTTTTGGTGTTATATATATAGGGAGGATATCCTCATGATCTATCAAGGGATAATTTTGAGGTATTTACCAGTACAACCTTTTGTTATTGTTGGAGATTTCATCATACCTGATTTTATTAACTGTCAATATTCTTGCCCATTTAAGAATTCCTCACCTTTGTTAATATACTCAATACAAAGCAATATAACGTTGTTGGAAATAGTAATGATATAATTATGATTTCAATATTAATGTTGTGCATGATGATACTCCATCGGTTCCTGAAGATGTCTATCATCTGGTTCTGTCCTTTTCGACTTCATCTTTTCCTCTTCTTCTGATATTCGTTATAATTTCAATAAAGCAAATTTCAATTTAATAAGTTCAGATCTTTTTAACTCAAACTGGTCCGGCTTGGAATACTTTTCGGATGTCTACAAATCTGTTGATGAATTTTACAGTCTTCTTTATTCAACTGATCAATGTGTTCCACGTAAATGTTCTAATAATTCTTATTTCCACCTCAATTTACCACGAAAATCAAATATAACTTACGAAGTACGGAATATTATAGGAATAAATGGCTTTTACTGTGTGAAATTTAAGCGTTTATCACTCGTTAAATGCAGGTTGCAACAAGCTATCATGATTACATGCGAAAAATAGAAAATAATATTAAATAAAACCCTTTAGATTTGTGGATATTTTTGAATGTCAAGCCTAGCTCAACGAGAAATCCAAAAAACTTACTTTTCTACCCGGAAG
>JAVIWB010003782.1:0-106699 GCA_031893035.1 Dermolepida albohirtum
TGAGAGGCTCAGTTTAAATTGGCTTCAGATTGATATCTAAATAATATCTACTTGAAACAATAAAAATACTCCTGTTAAAACTTAAAACATATTATTTGCGTGGAGGAAATATTGAGAAACTGTACAAGAAGAATGTAAACCTTTAGACATCTTTATATCATTAAATAAATACTTAATTTATCCTATTAATAATGCTTTCTATATTATTAAAAAATTCAAAAATCTCACAATAAAGTTAGAAAAATCTATTAACTTTTTGAATATTTTTTCTTCTTTGTTATCTTAAATATGTAGCTAATACTTTACTGTAATTTCCATAGAAATTGAGAATTTTTTTGACTGCTGTAGTGCGTTATAAATTTTCAATGAGAGGCAATGAGTGGCCGGGCCTCAAATATTCGTGTTTAGTAGGGATATACATAGATCAAGCATGAAGTTGGTCGGGGCAAGTATACGCGCTCGTACATTCGCACAGAATTAAAATGAAATGATAAATTTGTACTTTGCTTGTAATGCCGGTTTATTTAAAACTATTTTCTTATTGTTTATAAGATAAATTCTGAATAAAAGATGATAATTAATTTATAAAGAATTTTAAAAGTATACATATTATTCTTGTTATAATTCCAAGATTTAGATGGTGAAGCACTGCCTCACCTGCCTCACCTGACCAGCCGCCACTGTTCTTTACACACTCACATGGTATGAAAAAAAATGTTAAGGTAACAAATATTATTAATTTTTCGAAAAAATCTAAATGCTATTTTCTACTTCTGCGCACTCTTCATATGCCCAGAATTGAAAGACACACATTGAACCTAGTTTTATCCCAGAATATCTTCTAAGAAACGTCCATTATAAAAAATATAAAATGCGTCATTACTTTCAGGAATCGTTTTGTTCAAATTATTAACATCATCATTTTCGTGAATCAAAATTGAGTAATCTTTAGACTTAGCATCAGAAAACGATGATATTTCTCTATAACCTTTCTTATTAAATATGTACTTTTAGCACTTATTTTGCTTTTTCATTTAAATTTATTTTCCCCGTGTAGCAATGATTTGCCTTCCTTATGGCTAATTTCTAAGTTCTTTAGATAGTAATAAAGTAATTACAGAGTTACTTGATTTTCAACCGCCATTTATGTTTCTTCTTCCAAGATGGTACAGAATAGATGGTAAAAGGTGCAACAATCGTAGTTTCATTAACTGATAAGCTCGTAGTAGTTTTAGAGTTAGAACGTTCTTCTTCATATTTCCAACTTCATAAATAATTGGTTTGAACATCTGCTTTTCTTGCTTTTCGGCCGGCTGTCATAAAATCTAGACTCGAAAACGTATTTTTATTTAATGAAGATATATTCTGGTCACTCTAAAACTACTGATAGCTATTCCCCCAATTTGCACTTTCAGATGCCAATAAATTTCTGCTGGTACAATTTCTTTTTGATATATCGGCTGAAGTAGTATACATTCGTTCTTCATATTGCGCTTATGTTATATACTATTATAGTTTAGTATTTCAGAATAACAGTTGAGAAGCTGAAATAAAACTGTTTACTTATAATACACAATATTTACAAAATATGTAAAATACCTAAAATACATGATGTATGGATGTACCATTTAAACTTTAATGATTTTTTTTAATTTCAAATTTTCACAAAATCTATAACTTCACAATATATTGGGTTGGCAACTAAGTACTTTCGGTTTTTACTGATAGAGAGCGTTGCTTTATTTTTTGTATAACGTATGTTAGTGCTGTACTTTACCGTTTGTCGCGTGATACTAATCACATTGATGTAACTTCAGAAGCAAGTAGTGCGTGATTTTTATTAAAGCTATTAGTTGTGGGTTAATTTTAAATGGAATGCAGAAACGAACATTTTCGACATATTTTACTATTTTATTTCCGTAAAGGAAAGAAAGCTGCTGCGGCTCACAAAAAGATATGTGAAATTTATGGTGCTAATTGCTTAACAGAGCGCACGTGTCAGAATTGGTATAAAAAATTCCGTTCTGGAGATTTTTCCCTCAAAGATGAGCAACGTTCTGGTCGGCTTACTGAAGTTGATGATGACCAAATCAAAGCCATAATTGAAGAGGGTCGTCATATAACTGTTCGAGAGGTTGCGGAGAGGCTACATGTATCGCACACAACAATTGAAAAACATTTAAAATGTCTTGGGCTAGTTAAGAAGCTTGATATTTGGGTACCTCACGAATTGAAAGAAATTCATTTAACACAAAGAATCAACTTTTGCGATATGCACCTTAGAGGAAATGAAACCGACCCTTTCTTAAAAAGAATCATCACTGGTGATGAAAAATGGGTCCTGTACAGTAACATAGTTCGAAAACGATCATGGAGCAAACACGATAAACCAGCTCAAACCACATCGAAAGCTGAATTGCATCCAAAAAAGATCATGCTGTCAGTTTGGTGGGATTACAAAGGTGTTGTGTTTTTTGAGCTGCTTCCAAGGAACCAAACGATCAATTCTGATGTTTACTGTCAACAATTAATAAAACTGGATGAAGTAATCAAAGAAAAACGGCCAGAATTGTCAAATCGGAAAGGTGTAGTTTTCCACCAAGATAATGCAAGGCCTCACACATCTTTGGCAACTCGTGGGAAACTATTGGAGGTTGGCTAGGAAGTGATGCCACATCCCCCATACAGCCCTGATCTAGCACCATCTGATTACCATTTATTTCGAAGTTTGCAGAATTCTTTGAATGGTAAAACTTTCACAAATGACGATGACCTTCACTCGCACCTGGTTCACTCTTTTGCTGATAAGGACCAGAAATTTTATGAGCGCGGAATCATGCAGCTTAAAGAAAGATGGCAAAAGGTCATTGAGCAAAAGGAAAGTATATAATTGATTAAAAACTATTCTTTGTTTAAAAAAAAGTGTTTTATTTTATACTACAAAACCGAAAGTACTTAGTTGCCAACCCAATATAATATAAAATAGGATTAATAAAAAAACGTTCCCATTAGCTTCATGGATGTAAATTTATTATTGTTTTTTTAGTGTTATTTAATATAAAAAATAACTACTAATTCACATTAATAACATCTGTACTTTTTGCGCAATACCATCCTATATGTTTTGATGAGTGTAATGACTCTTTTCAATGTACTTATGTACAGTCAGTCACGAAAATGTTCGTCCACCCTGTGAATGTTGAATATTATCAATTGTGAATATCCGGCTATGATAAAGCATATCTACTTCCATTTAATAATATTAAAAAACTCTAATAACAATATGAAAACTGTTATTATTTACAATTACGATAGAATTTGTTAAATATTCTAACATCGAATGTTACAAAAGTTTTCGTACACTTTAATTTCATACTTATGACTTTCTATAAACTATCAACACACATTCCTGAGTTTGTGTTGATAATTTTATAAAATTTAGTTCAAATTTGTTACACACTTTACCGTAATGTTTAATGTAAATATGATTAACTATATTTAAAAAACAAAGCGATATTTTGGCGTATTTAACAAAGATGCTTAAGAATGAGAGATTTTCCAGAACATCGCGATACTTAGATGAGTCTAAGGTGTTTGTACGAAATCTGTAAGAATCTAGGTAAAGGAAATCTTAAGTTTTTTACAAGAAAATTCGAACTAACATTATTCGGGCTGAGAAAAATGAATTTAATATAACCAATTAACCAAAAAGTACAATTAATGATATTTAAGCAACGATTGATGAAGAGGAAATTGCTTAAAGAAGACGATTACCAAATCACTACCAACCGCTGTGTAGAGAAAAATGCATGAATTGTGTTCAGCAAAATCAGGAATGTTCGATTAAGTAAATTTAATTATAAAAATTCTTTCTATGTTTGGATAAGCAAAAAGAAAGAGCAGTTTTTACAAAAGATCCGTATTGTGAAACCCACAATATACTTTTCACGCAAAATCTAGACACCTGAAAAATAATTAGATTACATAAAAAAATATCATTTCACTTCAGCGTAGAGATGATTTGAGGAAAATTCAAAAGATTGGCTCTATAAGAAAACAACAAGCACCGGAATTGGATTTAGAAGGCGAAAAACATGAAATGGGCTAATCTTCTTAGTAGTCAGATGGGAATCTAATCGAAAATATTTTAAAAATTATAAAATACCGTAATTTAGCAATAAGACTATTAAGTCATAGTATCCACAAAATATGTATATCGATTCCTACCTGTGACTTTTGAGGACAATTTGCTAACATGCATGAACAAAGCTTGTCAAGATTACAGGAAACAACTTTGACTCTTTATTAGGGAGAAATGCAGACTCCTGATTCAACTCTTCAATATTAAATATTAGAATAACTGGAATATAATGGAGAAAATATTGACTATTAGCAAATTTTAATTAACGACATGTCAGCATCCAAATAAATCAGAACTACGCATACATATATGTATATACATAATGCCCACTGCTTCTTTTGAGGGTTATGCCGTGTAAATATCGTTGAGCCCTGTAAATGGAAAGGACTTTTATCCAGACGAGCTTTCGCCAATTTCGCTTTGCCATTCTCAAGCTGCGGCTATCGTTCTTTGACTGATACTGCGTTACTTTGTGTCCTGCTTTTGTCCTCGTATCTCTATTTTAGCAAAACATTATTTCGTGTATTGGACAGTCTCTATTCGTCAGCTCTTTCATTCAAACTGTTTGGTCTTTTCATTTTGATCGGCGTTCTGATTATTCTTATGTGAAAATTTTCTACGTTGATCATAGTTTTTGTTCCCCCAATCTCGATGTAATGTGTACAGCGCGTGTTCAGATAGCAACAAGGATAAGTTCCCGTGTGCTATCGCGTTCTTATATTTTTGCTTGCGAGCATTTATTTTGCAATTCGGTTGTCCTATGTATGTGCGATTGTAAGAGTTGCATGGTATCTCATAAGCCCCCTATTCTTCGAGGTCAATTTCGTCCTCTGGATTCTTAAGAAACTTCGAAATTTTGTAATATATTCCGTATCTATTTTATATTTCTTTACCACGCGTTCTATTCTATTCTGTCTATTCCCTTAACGTAAGGTAATCGAATTTTGTTCGGATTGCTTTTTTCCCTCTTTCATTCGCTGCTATTTGAATTTGTGATTCTGTGAATCCCTTTTGTATTAATGCTTCATCTAATTTTTCTGCTCGATGTTCTTGATTGACTAACTTTGTCGGTCCGTTGATTAACATTCTTATTAGCCCATTAATTTGCGCCGAATGATGATGTGTTCAGGTACCAGTTCATTTGTGTTTGTTTCTCTGTATATTATGTGACTTAATGTTTTGTTAGATTTTTGAGCATGGTTGTATATGTATATACCGTACTAAGTAAATTTCTGTAATGAACGATTATACATACTTCAAACACAGTGGTTATTAAAAGTTACAACTTCTCTCTTGAAGTATTCAAAAAACATAATTCTTAATTCAAACAGAAAAATGAGGGTCCACGTATAACTCATTTTAAGTGCGTCATCTCAGACAAATTATGTACACATTTAGTTAACTACCTGCTGTACACATTATTATACAGTAACATACCATTAGTAAACCGCTAGGAACCCGAATGCCACACATTTCCTTAAGTTCCTCCTATTCTCATGGTAAGTCGTCAGAGTAAATAAGTATCAAAGCATCTAATACAACGAGCAACTTAAATAATCCGATTACAAAAGCGCTAGAGATTATAAAATGAGGTGAACCAAGTTGTAGGATCGTAATTTGTTACGCCTTCAAATTAATATCGTAGTTGCGTTTGGAGATTTAAATAGATATGTTTTCGTTTCTGTAAAACTAATGCATAGATTTAATATGGAATACAAGTAATATTTTTGTAGCTTTTAATTTGAAAACAATATTTATTAACAAATTACTTTGTATTAAATAGAATATTTGATAATGCATGGTAAATTCTAAAGTTATTGTTTTTGTATAAATTTTTTAGTGTAATTCGATTAATTTGATAGAAAAAGAAAATAATAACTTTATTTAAACATGATAAAAAAATGAATTTGTAGTCATATAGCAAGATTTTCATTATCTAAGCATGAAAATATCCACTCGAGTAAAGAACTTGTAAAATTGAAATACCTGGGAGACAACATTGATAAAAAACTGTACAGAAAACTGAAAATAAAAGATTTCTTAGAATTAAGTGGTAGTAAATATACCTTTTTTGGCTCCTTTTAATTAAAGAACATTGCGTAAACCCAAGAAATAAATATACATAAATTTATATTTCAGCAACTTTTGAGGAGAAATTACGAGGTTTGTTCAAAAGGAAAGGTGAATTTTCGCGCGCTGTGTACATTCGGTTATCGAAATTTTTTTTGTTATGTTGGTACACATGTGTTAGTCATATGTTGGCATTATCAGCCAATTTGGGTTAGTAATTTGTTGTTGACAACTGAAAAGCTTAATCACGTTTGTGTTTGTTCTTCGATTTTTAACTTTTGAAAAAATGGATCAAAGAATATGTATTAAATTTTGCGTTAAAAATGGAATAAACTGCTCCAAGGCACTTGAAATGTTGACTGTGGCATTCGGCGAGTCCACTTTGTCTCAAGAAAGTGTTTATAAGTGGTACAAGGCCGAGAAAATGTAAAGATTTCGCTCACTATTTTCTTCGATACAATGGCGTGGTACATCATGAGTTCTTGCCAACAGGTCGTACGGTTAATAAGGAATACTACAAGGAAGTTATGTAGCGTTTGCGTGAAGCAATATGGCTCAAACGATCGGAATTGTGGAAAAAAAGATCATGGATTCTGCATCACAATAATGCCCCAGCTCACACATCAATCCTTGTTCGTGATTTTTTGGCCAAAAACAACACCCTAATCATCCTCAACTACCTTATTCACCAGATTTGGCTCCCTGCGACTTTTTCCTATTCCCAAAACTGAAGAGACCAATGAAAGGAAAGCGTTTTGCCACAATTGATGAGATAAAGTCAGAATCGAAGAACGAGCTGATAGCCATACCGAAAAGCGCATTTCAGAAGTGCTTCGAGGATTGGAAGAAGCGCTGGCATAAGTGCATTATATCTGAGGGGGATTAATTTGAAGGGGACAAAATGGATACTGATGAATAAATAAATACTCTTCAAAAAAATTCAATAGCTTAGATTAAGATAAAATTTATCACACCTATTAAGTTTAACTGCAGGTACTGCTTATCTTAAAATTAATACCACTTTGATTTAATATTTAGTTATTAATGTTGAATGTAATTAGTATTATATCTCTTAATATAATTTATTTATAAAATACATAAATAAATTTGTAAATCAAATAAACCATTATTATTTTTATTATGATGTAAGTTATTAGCTATTATTAAACTCAAAAAAATTGCTTAAATTTTAGATTCATCTCTGCTTTCAATTACTCCTGTAAAATTACAACCTAAATCTAAATATTAAAAATAATATTTATATATGAATAATATTGAGGGCATATTTAAAAATATTTATTAATTAAAGAATGTTTGACAATTTTTTAACTTTTTTAACTTTTGCAATTTGAAGTTCCCTAGAAGACAAATGATTATAATCAATAACCATACACCTTTCCCATTACAGGAAACAATTCTCTAAGCCATCATATTTAATCATGACGCCATACGTGTCTGAGAATTTCGTAGTTATAATATGCGTTTCACCGAGCAAAAACTAAGCAAATGTTCTAAACTCTTCTTTAAATTTTCTTCAAGTCTATCTGGTTCAAAATCTTTTTGAAAAACTACATCTTTTATATTCCATCGTTTTCTTTTCGTGCTTACTTTTGTTTTTCCAATATTCTTTGTGATCTTTAAAGAATCTGCCAACTACACCAGCTCCAACGTTTATTATTACTCTTCTTCTTACTATGCTTATGATCAAATGTTGCGATTTTTGACAGCAATTTTATAGTAAGAAAATCGTAAAAATATACTATAGATAGAAGGCGCGGAAAAAAAGCGAAAAAGTAGCGATAAAGAACTGGTAAAAATTACTGGCTGGCTAGTTAAATATTAGACACGTCATGCAAAGCATGTATCATCACAAAATGCATGTGTTGACTTGTATATATATATATATATATATATATAGATATATAAGAAATGTATGGCAAAATAACTAAACTTGTATCGACGTCTAAAATAAGCATTTTCAGAATTCGCATAAGTTCCACCATAAATTACATTATAACAAGCAATAAACAAGCCGGCGATTATAACACTGTTACCTAAAACTCTGCCATTTAGAAACTGAGATGTATTATTTTCGAAAATCGTATTTATTAACGCACATAAGCGGCATTAAATCACAAGACGTAATTGGACTTCTCCCATAACACTCAAGATGTATCTTTAATGACTCTCTTCACACACATTCGACGCCCGCTATGGATAACATCTAAACAACCGCATACCTCGCTGAAATTAGATCTATTCAAAAAGATATAACGAATGAGTTGAAAACCGCTCTGTTATTAACATACTTCGCGACGATATCTAGCCACAAACACAAGTTACATGCATATATACAAGGGTGCTTTACAAATTGGTGGATTTCTATTACATAGAATTAATCCTTCGAAAATGGTAGTGGAAAAGAAAGTTTCAGAATTGCTGTCTGAGGTTTTTTTTTTAAAAACGTAACAATTCGATAATATCTAATCATCATACTCCCTTGATAAAAATAATATTAACAAAGAACTATTTAAAGAAAAAATTTCTTAATTACAGTAACCAGTTGTCTCTTTAGCTGTCTATAAACTCAAACTCCACTGATCGTCATCTAAAACGCCAGTTAAAAATAATTTTAATAAGCTTTTAATAATAATAATTCTTAGTTTATTTCGATAATAGAATAAGTAATACGAGAAAAGTCAAGTAACTGTTAAATAAAAGTAATTGTAAATGCTATTATCTAACTTCTCCATTGAAGGTAAAATTTAATGGAGACCGTGGTTGATTAAATTAATCAATTAAGGTTAATATCACTCCTTTCCACACTAATTTTCGTATTCTATATACGCATTTCGACATCTAGTTGTCATCATCAGCAGATTATTATTATAGTGTATATAGATAATTACGACTGCGTATTTTGGTATTGGTTCCAGGTACGACATTGTGATTAATTATCTGCTGATGGTAACAACTTAGTTGTCGAAATACGTATACAGAAAGCAAACATTGTTGTGGAAAATGGTTATATTAACCTCAATTAATTAACTTCCCTATTGTTATCATTGAGGTGAATATGATTAGATTTACCTCTCATCTAAATAAAAATACTTTGGAGACGACTTGATTCTCTTTTATATCATGAAATTCATGATTAATTTTAGCTTAACCTATAATACTCCCAATCAACTTTAATTAATTGCCAGACAGCATCTCTATTTTCGAATTTTTTAATGTTTGAGGGTGTGATATTTTATCGATATACACTATTGACGAATTATAGAGAAAATATTGAAATATTTAAATATATCAAATCCAGACAGATAGATTTATTTTGGAATGTATTATGTATAGATACAATTAGTTCGTATATCAAGTTATCTATTGTATATCCTACTATATATACAACATTACGAAGCAATGTCATCATCCGTATGCAATATTAAGTCTTAGATGTGTTTCTCCCAAATATTTGCAAACACCTCTTTGCTAACCAAATCATATTAATTGATAATTAATATTTTCTTGGAATATTAATTCTTCAATGGTCAAATATTTACAAACACACCTCCGCTAATCTACATAACTTCTAAATTGTGTTAATTTATAATCAGCAATTTTTTTAATAGGTGTATAAATTCTGTAATGCACACTGAATCATTCTCCAATACGGCATAGGTTAAAATAGATGATTATTTCCCTATATTGACATGTCCAAATAACTTTTGACAGAACGTTAAAAAATTGTTAACATTTTTAAAAAGAATTGAAAATACAAAGCTGAATCAACTATTTTAAATGTAGCTTATTGTAGAATAAATAATTTAAATTTTATCAATTTATTTAATCTCTACCGCACTGATTTTTATATTTCATTTATGAAACAGAAACTATTCCATTAACTACCAAACTTCCCTAAGGCCACGCAATTCTCGTTACGCTACTTCACATTATAATAATTTAAGTTTAGCTCAGGTTCCTCGGGAGCGCTACTTCCCGTACTCACGCACTAGCTGTGAGCCCCTGAGGGGAATTAACTTGGGTTAAAGCAGATCATTGAAACTATTTTCATGAAAATTGGCAATTTAATTTCTGTATAATAATGATACAATTAGATTATTAACTGTATTATTATTATACAAAAATTAAATTGCTAATGTAAGCTTCATTAGAAATTCTTTGTAAACAGGTGACACATACGAGTGCGATAATAGATTTTCAATTTTTGGACGTAATTTTATAAAATATCATGACAATTACTCATAAAATATATACCAAAAGAATACCAATATCACTACGATTTAGTACTAGCAGATACACCATTCTTATCAGAAGAATGTTTATGAAAATTTCTTTTAACCATAAAATTCATTTGCAAGGAGAAATTATTATATGTACATGTGCTATGATGTCTTCTTCAAACCATCAATTATTATCTTTAAGATAATTCAAATTCGAGTGATTAATGTGCAATAAATTAAGAAGAAAATACAACTTGGATTACAGTTTTCGCAATCGTCAACGTGATGAATATAGAAACTGCATCCGGAAAACAATTCGTCTATTAATTTTATAGAAAATACAAGCGGAAAAACCTATCACAATATTCTTAATCCATTTACAAACAACTTTAAAATGTCAAACTTTAAACGACGTTTCCAAGAAAATTGTATCAAAGCAGATGTTACACACAAAGCAGTGGCTCTACCACTGAAGATGTCCCATACGAGTGGGTATAAAACGTCGGCAGTTATACCAGTGACGCGGTTACAGCCCGGAAGCTCAGAAGCAGATAATTTGAAATATCTTCGAGAACTTTTAATAACTAACTAACGCATTATTGCTTTCAATTTAGCTCCTTTAGACTATTTTGCGTTTCCATATTTAAAAACTTTAATTGTTCAAACTCCAGTGCGCAACATAGGCAATTTACAAAACGACATTACTAGACATGCCGATTCGTTTTTTTTGTTGAAAATATTATGAAATGTTTAAGCATTGTTTTCCAACATTTAATCAACCTGACTGAAAAACACTTTATTCTGAAGAAAGTAAACGTAGACCTCTTATGAGTACGTGGACAAGGTGAAAAGTTCTCGGCCTGACACAGAGATGGCGTTACAATTAACAGAAATTTATGTTTCCTGCGTGGCTGCATGGGTCTTTAGTTCAGATGAAAACTTTCAACTTGTTCTCTCAAGTAGTTTGTTTGCAAAAATTTTTGTAGTAGACGTCGTGTGTGTTATTTTTTTATATGAATAAACTTGAATATCGTGCTGTCATAAAATTCTGTTTTGGATGGTTTAACCCCTATGAAAATTCATCCGAAGATGATAAAAGTGTACGGGGCCTCTGCTCCTTCGATGTCAACCGTTAAAAAGTGGGCAGCTGAATTTAAACGTGGTCGTACATCCCTCGAAGATGACCCACGTGAAGGACGGCCAAAAAAATACGTGATATTGTGTTGGACGATAGGCGAGTGAAAGTGAGTGGGATAGCTGAGACTGTTGGGATATCGGAAGAAAGGGTGCGAAACATTTTGCACAAAGAATTAGAGATAAGAAAGCTCTGCGCAAGATGGGTGCCGCATTTGCTGAATGTCGATCAAAAACAAATGCGCAAACGATTTTCGGAGCATTCTTTGAACTGATTTAACAAGAATCCGACCGATTTTGTGCGGCGATTTGTCACCATGGATGAGACATGGGTCCACCACTACACGCTAGAAACGAAACAGCAGTCGAAGCAGTGGGTGGAAGCCGGTGGTTCAGCGCCAAAGAAAGCGAAGTCGATCGCATCTGCCGGAAAAGTCATGGCCAGCGTGTTTTGGGATGCAAAAGGAATCTTTTTAATTGATTACCTTGTAAAAGGCAGAACAATTACAGGCGCATATTACTTTAACCTTCTTGACCAGCTGGATGCCAAAATTCGCGAGAAGAGGCCTGGTTTAAAGAAGAAAAAAATCATTTTTCATCAGGACAACGCACTCGCACATGCGATGGGAAAATTGCAGGATTTGGGGTACGATTTGCTCGGCCATCCTCCCTATTCTCCTTATTTGGCACCCTCAGACTTCCATCTATTCCCAAATTTGAAAAAATTTGTTTCTGGAAAGCGTTTCACATCCAACGAAGAAGTTGAAAGGACCGTAGAAGAATATTTTGACAGCCTTCCAGACTCTCACTTCCGGGAAGGAATATTGATGTTAGAAAAACGCTGAACCAAGTGTGTTGAACTCAAGGCAGATTATTTAGAAAAATAAAATCATTTCTTAAATTTAAATCGCAGTCTTTCATTGTCAGGCCGAGAACTTTTCACCTTGCCCACGTATATCACAGCCATAAAATCCTCTTAGAAAATTCTTTTTTCAGTAATACTGTTGGGTTTTCCAACTCTGTGAAATTTAGATTTGTTATAATTTTGTCAATTTTGTTGCCTTTAAGCCATATAATCAACAAAAAATAGATGTTTGTTATTTCAGTGAATTTCCATAAATACGCATCTGTATCTGCAGGTAATATTTTTCAAAAAGAAAATGCATGGGATATTGTTGTTTACCTACTGTCCATCTGTTTTTATTTATTTGTATTGGATAAACTGTAACGTTTCATCCCAATAAATAAATCGAAAGGTAATGAAAACAAACACTTTTAGAAATTGACATTTTGATTTGATCTAAGTTGACGATCTAATTAATACCTCATCTTAATTAAACGAACCGCTTCGGGGGATAATTTAACGTAAAAGAATTTTCACGAGTATCTTAGATGTTTTACAGGAAGTTTAAGCTTTTTTCCTGAAATACTTTCCGTGATTTTCGCGTCGAAACTGACAGGCAATGTTATTTTGAAGATAAACAACCGGTCAACGAAAGTGCCTGTCTCTTTCTTGTTCGCCAGTTCCGGCAACGAAAAACATTCCATTCCGAAGTTAACGTTCAGTTTTTAATGAGTACGGGATTTTATTCGAAATAAACAACCGGATAATGAGGTATTTCTCGTCTTTCTATCGCCGAGTAGGTCTGGTTTTCTGGGTGGTATTTTGAATTTTTACCGAAAATAAACTCTTCCGACAGAGAAGAAGAAATATCATGGATCCGTTGGGAGAGGTATCGCTTTAATTAAGTTTCGTATCGAGGATTGATTAATTGTGTTAATTGACTAAAAAAATACGCCCTTTTATTGTCTTCCTTATTTGGATACAGACTAGATTAGAATTCCATTGAAAAAGCAATGAACTAATGATTGATTTCTTTTTAAAAGTAGAAAACGAGACTGTGTTTGCTTTTCTGCGCTAATTGCTAATTAGAATCTTATAAAATCTCGCGTGTTATCTGTAGAGCAACGTTATATTTATTCATTAGTGTAATCTAAACTCGAGCCTAACCCAATCATATAAACAAATAAACAAATTTGTCGAAAATTTAAAAATGAGTAAATTCCTCATATCCTATATACACCAAAACGAATGGTTAAGCATCTGCCCTTTTTTTAAGCAAACAATAACAATCAATTACCTTCGAAATATATATAAGTATATTTTTTTTTAGAAATCACTTTTTAAAATAGTCATCTCTCGCTAATCACGGAAGATGCGATCCACAAGAATGCTGTAAATATCGGTTCAAAAATGAAGTAAACCAAAGGGATATGTTCCGAATGAAAATAAAAATGTATAATTATAATTTTTAATATACAGTCATGTGCAAGAAAATAGAAGTCCTAAGTTAATATTTATAAATAACATTTACAGATAATTCTGATGCAGCTATATTGAAATTATTTAAAATCCCTGAATATATATGTTTTCCGGTAAAGTACTGAATATGAGGGGGAATTACTGAGTTTTCTAGTTATACGTTATTGTTTGCCTATGCTTTGAAAAAGCAGTACCATAGCTGCCAGCACTAAACGCAGACGTATAAAGTTCTGTCTGTTGCAGAATAATTCAACAATTTTTCAATCATCCATTCCTGTTGTAATATGTGCCAAGCAAAACATTGTTCGCCGGAAAGAAGAGTAATTATACTCGATCTACTTAGTGGAGGCAAAATCTACACGTTTATACAAAATACGCTCTCATGCTCTGCGACAATGATAGCAAATACTAAGAACTGGAGAAAAGTGAAAGAAAATCGTGGTGGAAAAAAAACTAGCCCTAGAGAAAAGAGAAACATAACTTGTGCAAAAAAAGGCACCGTTCATAAGTTCAACTGCAAATAAAAGTGAGTTACACCTTTGTATAAGCACATCTACTATTAGGCGAAGATTGATTCAAGGAAATTTGCGTGCAAGAGGACCTAGAAAGGGTACAATTATTTAATGAAAGGCAAATACGAAGTAGATTGTCGTTTGCTCATGAACACGTACAATGAGACGAACAAAGTAGTGTAATGCACTGTGGTCCAATAAATCGAAAATAGTTTTATTTAACTCCGGTGCATACCAACAGATACAAAGACCACCACCATTGACAGCATTTCAACCCCAGTATACCAAAGAGGCGGTAAAATTCCGAGGCTCAAGCATCATGCTCTGGGGATGTTTTCCGTGGTATGACGTACACTCTTTGCACAAGATAGAAGGCATAATGAATGCTGATGTAAGCATCACCATATTACAAACTGTGCTTCTATGCTTCTATGTAGAGGAAAAATGCTACTGAGATAATTGTATGTACAGGACAATGATCCGAAGCATATTTCTCGTAAAGCGAAAACATGGTTTCGAGATAATAACGTTCACGATTTGGGTTGGCCGACGCAATCGCCAGACTTAGACCCCCATTAAAAATTTGTAAGTGGAGTTGAAAAAGGCTATATCTGCTATTAAGCCGCAAAATATTGACTATCTGTGGAGAATATGCCAAGCCGAATGGCAATTTCAGCAGAGACATGTAGGCAACTGGTGAACTAGCTGCTCCACAGGTGTCAAAAGATGATAAACAATAAACATCAAGTAACAAAATATTAAGTGTTTCAATCCAATTAACAAAGTAAAAATGGCATTTGGTTAGTATTTGGCATGACTGCTATTTTAATGTACAATTATTTTGGTTGTCCTAGAATATAAACAGTTTTATTTTCTCTTTGGTATTAAGAAACCTATTTATTGATATAGTTATAGACGAAAAATAATACTTCTCCATGATAACACTCATTCACACATCACAGCTCGACCAGTTTATTATTTACATAAAGAAACGAAACATTAAATTAATGAACTATATAACTTTATTCTGGCAACATGTCGGAGATGTTTCTCTATGTCAATCCTGAGAAATTAAACATAGGCTGGAGAATCAAAGGGCCGATCCAGAAAAAGTAGAAATCTACTCAACAAGACGGCTTATGAAGTTAACATCTTTTTCACATCGAGCACATTTTTAGCTTGATATCCACTTTCGTCGCTTCTGATCAGCATTCAGACATTTAGGAATCCGTTTTGTAGATACTATTTTCATGTTCAAATCGTCGTAAATTATGTAATAAGCATGTCCATATGAAATGTGGTTTTCATTTAAACCAGTTCGACGATCTACATAGTAATGTAATCATGAATTGCATCCATATTTCCGGGAATAGACAAAAACAAATCTGTCTTCATCTTCAATGAAAAATTAATCTCTGTTCAAACATATAATCCAATTCTTCACCATCGTATACGAGGGACAATGATCGCTAAGTATAACATATATAAATTTGCTCACTTTTTTTCAAATATAGGTATACACATATAATAATGGCCCGTTACTCCAATTTTTCGAATTTCAAAATTTGGGCCATCGTTTTTTTGAAATTATATTGTACTACTATGCTTTAACTTCGCGTTTCTAAAATATACAGCTCGTTACCATAGGCTATAGTGTCGCAATACCTTGTTTATGCAAGGAACCGGCCAAGACTAACTAAATTTCAATACATCCTCGTAATTAAGATTATATAGAAAAAGTTGAAGATACTAGGAAAAATGAAATCTAATATCTCCTACAATTTTAATGTAATTTAAGGAAAACGGATAGTTTTATTTCTTATGAATATATAATTTCATACATTATCCTAACAAGTCTATAAATGCAGTGAGATTCATTAAAATCAGTTCATTCAGTTCGGAAATATTTTGTTATAAGACAGTTATTTGACTTCGAACATAATAATTGTACGTTAAATTCTAACAGCTTGTACTGCCCATTATCTCAATTACACGAACGTATATTGACACTAAAATATCTTTATGTGGTTATTATTTTATTTGTACGGGTACGAGCAAAATAAATACAATCATAACAATATAGTACAGCATTAATTTTATGTACTTGTTTCGTCAATGCAATAATTCCGTTCATACATACGCATATAAATCAAGAGTATTTAATTCGCGATAAATTTTCCCAACGAACGACATAAACTCAATCCATTAAAAGGTCCCATTGAGCGACAGCGGTCTTTGTGATAATTCGCAGCCAGACATAATCAGTACGACTAAACTGTGGATATTAAGCTATTAATTAAGAAGTTTATTGTATATTTCTTTGTACTTACATATATAAAGCATGTTCAGACCTTGGTTTATCACATTTAATTGTCGTAAAGTTACAATGAGAGAATCGTCACAAATTAGCAATAAAGCAGATGGTAAGAATGACAGTCTGGTGTGCATATTATGTAAGCGAGAACCTGTTTGTATAATGATATCTTTAAGCGAACGTTCCATAGTACAACTATTTAATTTGTTTTAATAAATCATTGATACTGAATAATAAATTTTTTTGTATGCGCTATGTGGAAACTTTGTAATAAAACAAGTAGTATTTCTCTGTGGATTTCTTCTAACATTACGAGCATAGATTGGAAAATTCCTAAAACGAAACAGAAAAACAACTTTTTGGGAGAAATCGTATTTTTTTACAGTCTTCTTCCAATATTACACATCAATTATAACATTTTTTCAAGACATTTCAATGACAATTATTAAATAAACCTTTCAAAATTTCGTTTTCAATTTTAATGATTTTTTTCAGTCAACCACAGGAAAAAATCAAAGCAAAGTCCGATGAATACGGGGAATGATTCACTAACTGGAATCGCAATTCGTGCTATTTCTCTGGCACAATACATGCATCCTCTCATAAGTTTTGCATACAAAATTGTAATAAAAGAGTAAGTAGCTTTTAAAGACTTCATTGTTCTTCGAAGTATGCTCCACAAAGATTAATGCACTTTTGCATGCGCTCGTACCAACTCTGGAAGCAGTTGTTCCACTCGTTTGCTGGTACAGTCAAAATTGCGTTTTTGAAGGCATCGACTGCTCCTTCTGACGACTAGAACCTTTGACCACACTCCGTTCTTGATTTTCGAAAAGGTAAAGAAATCGTTGGGACTTAGGTCCGGACTGTATGGAGGATGTTCCAACAGTTGAACTTTTAGTTGCGTTGTTGCGAACTTGCATTGTCTTAGCGAAGGATGATTCGTCGTTTGGGATTGGTTTTTCGGTGCTCAGCGCTCACACTACATGACTTGCGGCAAACAAATAGTTATATGCCGATCGGCAGCAACAGTTCTTTGATCTTGTAGAGGAACGGTTGCTACATGAGACAACACTGTTGAGATATTCGCGACACTTCGAAAACGGATAACTTTTGTCGGCTTTTGTTCATCTTGGAACACCCAAACAGACGACTGGTGTTTATTTTCTGGTTCGTGTGATTTAATCCAAAATTCATCACCACTGACAATATTGTACACGTTTTTAGAGTTTCTGGCGTTGAAGCGATCTAGAGTTTTTTAACACCAATTCACCCTAGCTGCTTTCTGTTCTTCGGTCAATAGATGCGGTATCCATCGGGAAACTAATTTTTCTACACACAATTCTTTATGCAAAATTTTTTGAATTGAGGTCTTGGAAATGTCCAGTAATGCTTCAATCTGGCGATATGTCACATGTCGATCTTCGTTGATGATCTTGCGCACAGTATCGGCGTTTTCCTGAGTGACCGCCGTTTTTGGTGAACCTGCTCTTGGATCGGCACAAAGACTAATCCGTCCACGTTTGAATTTTCCATACCAACGAGAAAATGTTGACGGATGTGGTGCTTCATTGCCGAAAACAGAAACCAACTCGCCGAGACATTCTTGCTGGGATAATTTGTCTTTGAAAATTATAAAAAATTATTCGGCCAAAATGTTGTTGACAATTCGTTGTAGAAACAACAGTACAGGTATCGCACTGAAACTTTGGATTTAGATTAACTAAAGATGGAGCTTAATTTTTAGCACTGACATTTGATTACTGGCACCCTCTATGTCCCACTATGCAAAACTTAAAAGAAATCCCACGTAACAGACTCCCGGGTAAGAAAATCACAAAAGACAAAATCATCCTACCCTTCTTTAGAGTTAGTTCGTCAGGTTTTATTCACTGCTTTGACTGCTTGTACCAACAGGGTATAAGCATTTTTTTACCAAATAAGGTTTTGATATCTTCGTTAAATATATTGAATAACGACGAATAATACTCGCCTGTTATTGTCTCCCCGTGTTGTAAGTAATCAATAAAAATTAGTCATCGAAAATCGCAAAAGACAATAGGCATCACTTTTCCAGGAAAAGAAATCATCCTAACCTTCTTTAGAGTTAGTTCACCAGCTTTTATTCACTGCTTTGACTGCTCATTTGTCTCCGGAGTGTAATCACGTTTCATTACGTTTGAACGTGAAATTGTCATTCTCACCTGCATATAATGTACTGTCAGCAGACGCGGCGCGCATGTAGTACTGAGCTTTCCAAATGTTGGCGTACAGAGATTCATTGTACGAGATTCAATGTACGTGATCGTAATAAATACCTACCTTCTCTGCTGTCTCAATTTTACCCGACGATCATTCATTATGATTCCGTGGACTTTTTCAATCATGTCTTCATCGGTAACTGTTATGGGTCAGCCAAAGTGCGACAATGCAGTTTGCAACTGTTGCAGTCGAAGGAGAAGACTCACCATAAAATTCGTTTAACTCCGTTGATATTTGACTTACATTTAACAGTACTACGAAATAATAACACTACAATAATAAGGTTTTAATATTATGTACTTAGTTATATCCGTGTAATATTACGTTTATTTATTTCATCTCTAAAGAAAATTTGGGATGTTCTTCCCCTTAATGTCAAAATTTTATAGTTAAATGAGGCATTCAATTTAGTTTATTTCAAACAACTAACATAATAAGGCGCTATAAATTAACAAATTTCTAATGCTCAGATACCTTGGGGAAATAATACTTCATTTAGTTTAAGAGAAAATGTTTCACCAGTCGATGTGCAGTTAGCGATGGTGGCGAAATGTAATAGAAAAGAAAATATTCATCCGTGGAAGTAAAGAAAATTGTTTGAAATGTCTGCAACGGATTAATAGAAATAGATGGATTATGTACTTTAAAAGCTTTCCTAAAAGCTTCACAACTTACTAAAATATCGAAACGATAATGGACAATTTAAAAAAGCAACGTTTAAAGATGTTGAAATACGTAGTTTGACAGAAGATATATTCTTGCCACGGATAAAATTATGTACCTACAGTTGATAGTCTACAGCTTGCATTAACGACTAAAGATATTCAATATTCAAAGTCAACACTGTGTAGACTGCTAAAAATAAACGGATTCAAATACCAGAAAATAAATAGAAAGCAGTATATAGTGGAATATTGGAGAATCCTTAAGTGGCAGTACCATTATTTACTTGCTATCAACAAGTATAAACAACAAAGAAGAAATGCTTATTACCTTGATGAAACGTGGTTTGGTACAGATGATATGATCAAAATGGTCTGGAGTGATGAATTTAATTTAAATCAGTACCAGTTAGATGTTCCTGCATCTAGAGGAAAAAGACAATGCTGCATTGTGAATCCATAAATGATTGGGGACTACGTTCTTGTCTGCAAAAATCATAAAAAGGTATTTCTTAAATTACCACGAAAACATGTCAGCGTCAATTTTCAAAGATTGATTTGAAAATAATTTAATACCAAGCTTAAGTACAAATAGCGTAATTGTTCTTGATAATGTTCATTACCATACTCTCAACTCTCTCACAACTCAAAGCAAACATACAAAGAAAAAATAAGCCGCCGAAATTCAGGGAGTGTTATAAAACTAATAAAAGAGAACTAAAAACATTATCAAAATATAAGAGTTTACGAAGAATGCATCCGAAGCTCATAGTTAATTTACATTTTCGTATAATAAATTTCAGATGTTTTCATCGCTTTTCGTTTACATGTTTGCTTAATTTGTAAATTAACTCATGTAATTTACAGAATAAATTAGTGAGCAAAATGTATTCTTGTATTTCACATTTCCTTTAAGTATACATTCATATTATAATACAATACATATACTTTTTATTTATAAGATACTGATAAGCACGCCTGTAGAGTATTTCTTATATCTGTCAGTTTTATTGCATACCACCCGCCGTGTTCAACCTACAGTGGAAGTTTGCCGTCCACACCATATCTTTACACATACAATGCATGTTTCGCAAGCTTTTGACTGGAGAAAAAAGAATTCTCTTCACTGTAAAACATGAACTGGTTATTTCGTGAAAAAGCATCGCTGTCAATTGAGAGAGGTTTGCGCATACTTGATGTTTCTTCCTAGCTTTTCGTGATCGATATATTACAGGTTTGGATCAGAACAATTCTTTGTCATAGAAAAGTTCCTTCATAACTATTTTTTACTTATTTCATTATTTAACGGCAAAATTTCTTGGCGCGTTATTTTAATATAGGCTCATATAGAACGATTAACCTTATTTTGAATTTAAAGGTAATATGTCAATCTGTCATTCTTATAAGTTGGGCCCGTAAAATAGAAAGTCGAAGTGAGCGTTTTACTTTAATATTTCTATCTTTTTCCTTTTTGAATTGGCACTTCCACATCCCTTAGGCAATCGTGATAATAAGTCGGTACATCGAATTAAGGAGCAGTCGATTTGTGAATTTTCAAAGTTTTTAGAAAACAATATTAATGGCAGAAAAATGCTACTACGATAGCTGAAAATTTCAATAACAGATTACTCGATTTTAGATAACTTCTTTATTTTAATTAAAGCCAAAGTAATATTTCAATATAGACATGAATAATACAATAGCGTTTGTAAATATAACAACATATCCGCACGTTCACCACATAAAATTATAAAGGTGTTTGTACACTATAAATACATGTATTGTTCGAAGATTAAAATCTCTACAAATAGACAACAAATACATAAGTTATATACGACAGTTGCTGTGCATCGCTCATGGCCATTACTGAGAATCATTTTGCACAACACGTGCGCTCCCTAGATTCTTCAGGGCCAGGTCCCTTGCAGATATCGTTTTGTATTATTGACGCAGTTTCAGAGAAAAATCCCAGAAGAAATCAGAGTGGGCGTCGTTTCGCATAGATAAATGCAAAAGGCGAAGTAGGTAGTGGGCAGATTAAAGCAGCTTATCGTAATAAATTTAAATCCGCCGGTGAGCTACAAACACTTCAGACATTTAAAAAAATAAATACAGATCTCCGTAGATATGCTATTTTTTCGACAATTTCCGCTGAAGCAATAGACCACTTACTATTATTTTTTTTAATTATTTTCCTTTATTTTGTAATAAATGAGGTTAACTTCAATGCGAGTGGGATTTTTAAACAATCTCGTTTTGAATTTCACTTTGATATCGCCAAGATTCAAAAGAAAAAATGCTATTTCGAAATACGAAAACAAATAAGACACCTGTGAACTGATATTGTTTTGTTTAAAAATATCAATTATAAATAATCCGCTCTACCTAAAATTGTTTAATTTATAAAAACAGTTAGACGTGTAGTCTTATTGACAATTTCATTTTTTTTACTTTTCCGGCCAGATGGTCTGCAATTTATGAAAATACATTTAAACTCAGTTCTTGGTTATTTTAGAAAAAAATGTTTACTAGAAACTAACAAAAATTAAAGTCGATTGTAATGTAAAATATCGAAGATTAAGAAAAAAACAAATGATTTAATAAAACCCTAATACCACATTTAATGATTGCAAAATAATCAAAATTTAAGATAAGGATGTAAATTATATACAATAATATTCAACTAAATCGCTCCATGTGATATTATTTCCTTTATCGCACAGAAATAGTGCGCAATATTATGCGGTATTTGTGATAAATTAATTTATAAAATACATTTAAATAACAAAAAAATGTAAATAATAACAAAATTAATTTAAATGAATCATCAGACCAGACACTTACAGATAGAAGAAGGTTCCTGATACACTAATAAGACCATAATAAGTATTTATAATAACAATGAAACTTACATAGAACTGATTATTTAATTAATTTAATAAGTTTATAATAAACGAAAGAGTAAAGCAGGTAGGCATGCTAAGTCTTATTCTATTATATATAATAATAGATGATGTATTAGATAAGATTAGAAATTTGAATAACACAGTGTATAGATATTAGCAGATGATCTTTATGAAAAAAACGAGAAGAAACTGGTACACATGAAAAACGAGTTCCGTCCTATGATCAAGCATTTCTTTTTGAAAGTGATGAAGAAATAAAACCAGAGTTGGACGAAATTCATGGTGAGCCTTCCTATGCAACAGTTGCAAACTGGATAGCTGAATTTGAACGCGGTAGATCAAAAAAGACGCACCACGTTCTGGTAAACCAGATACCAATGAAAAGACAATTTAAAAAAAATCCATAAAATCATGTCGATCGCCCAGCGAAGACGAGAGATGGTAGAGCAAACAAGATTTCATACGACTGGGTATATTACATATTAAGTCAACACTTAGACATGAGAAAGCTTAATCTAAGATGGGTGGTACATTTGCTGACAATACACCAAAAGCGTGTAAGAATGACCATTTCGCAGTAATATACAGACATATTCGAACATAATGAAAACCATTTATTGCGATGTTTTATAGCAGTCGATGAAACATTGATATATCACTACACTCAAGGAACCAAAGAACAGTTAAAGCAGTGGCCAAAATGTAGTGAACTAACCCCAAAGAAGGCGATTTCGTCTGCTGGAAAGGTGATGGTCGCCATGTTTTGGGATTTCCAAGCAATCATTTTTATCTATTACATTCAACACGGCAGGACAATAACATACCAGTATTACGCATCGTTATTAGATAGATTGAACGAAGAAATCAAAAGTAAAACTTCATTTGGTAAAGAAAAAATCTTGTACAACCAATGACCCGCTTACAAGTTGGTAATTGCGATTCTAGTTTATTGAATATACACTGTATTCACCAGATCTGGCCTCGCAGAATTTCTTCCTGTTGAAGAAATGGCTAACTAAAAAAATCTTCTTCAAATATTGAAACCATCAAAGCTGTAAATGGATATTTCAATTGTTTAAATAATTCTTATATTTTTTAAGAGTTGAAAAGTTTTGAAAAACATTTGACTAAATATGTAGGGTAAAATAGGACTACGTGGAAAAATAAATACGATTTTCGCCAATAATTTATTCTTTTCTACCTCGTTTAAGAAATTTTCCGACGTAATCTCGTATAACATGCTTTACGAAAATCTGATTAGATCTGTTTATCCAACAAATGACCTAATTGCTATAAAACGCTGTTTTAATAACTTTATTAACAAAAAAATGAGTAAGCACGTAATTTGTTATAATAATATGTAATGGTTCCTAAATATTATAGATTATCTAAAGTCCTAATCCTTTGAGACCTAGATATAGCAGATTTGCAAATAATTTTTTGAAAGTATTGAAAACAGTGTCAACCTATTGTTTCTTACTTGTATATACAGTCAGTCACAAAGGTGAATGCTAAAAGGTTTTTACGTGGCACTCTTCCGTTATACCTGACTTTTCTTCAAATTCATTTTACATTCTCTTTCCAGTATCAAATTCCATCTTTACGGCTATCCTCATAAATTTTTCTTATTGCGCTTATTTAGAATCTTTGAAAGCCTACTTTTTGATATAATTTCAACAGTCAGGGAATTTTGAATATATTTTTCAATCTGCATTCCAGAACACCCTTTTTCGATAAGCCTATTTGGCCTATTTGACCGCATACTACTAGACCTGTGTTTACTTTAACAACTATCTTTGTAAAAGCACCAAATGCTTATTTTTCACAAATACATGATACTACCGAAGTCGTTACAAATTTATTACTTGCAATAGAATTAAAAATGGCATGTGCGAAAACTTTTGTGATATTCGATGTTAAAATATTTAGAAAATTCTTTTGTAGTTGTAAATAATAATGGTTTTCATATTGTTTTCTTTTTTATAGTTTTTAACGTTGTTAAATGGAAGCAGATATGTTTAATTATAGCCGGATGTTCATTTGATGATATTCAATATTCACGGGGTATACGAACACATTTTTCACTGGCTGTGTATGTTAGCACGATGATTTTTCGTTTTTACTTCTTAATCACATTAAAACGATGTACATACATGTGTATTTACATATCTTTACAATTTTGTAATAAAAAGTTTAGTGCCGTGAAAACTGTGACTACATTTTTAAAATGTCCATCATTGTATCGTCCGGTTTTTTATATATCACTTAGTTTTTTGTTTGTCTTCTTTTATCGTTCAAAATCTACATGTTTGTGTATTTTATTGGGAGTTAATAACATAATTTAACCAATGCAGTAAATTAAAAGGACAATTTTGAACCGATCGCCTGTTTCTAGATATGTTCGATAATCAAATCGATAATTAGTCTCCTGCTATTAACGTAACTAGCTGAAGGCGGATATTTATTATACCTATCATGGCGCCAATAAGAGATTCTGGCGTTAATAAATCCGCCTGCTCTTTTAATTAATACAAATGCAACATTCAACGATAAGCAAAAACAACACGAACAATAAACGACGACACCACCACGCTAGAAATACGTATAAATGTATCTGTTCTGAAGAGAGAAACCTTGAAAAATGCATAATAAATATAATTTTAATGCTAATGTGTGCAAAAAGGAGAGGTGTAAATTTATATATTCCGATATGCAAATGCTTATTGAACGATTGTTATTGCCCCTATTTTCATTACATATTATAGTATAAAATTTGCATTTGAATAGAGATTTTGATTGAAATAAATGCAATATTCAATTAGATACTTGTGGTATTTTAATACTTTTAAGGTTAATTGAATGCGTAGGAAAAAAGAATTGGATTAACTTTCGCATGAGAGACATTTACTAATCCACTTCGTGATATTATAAAATTAAAGTCTTCGGGAATTTGCGTTCATTATCTTCGACTATGTTGTATTGATTAATTAGATATTTAATTGAAATGTAGATTACTTCATTCTAAGTAAATCTAAGGTAGTCTAAAGAAAAAACGTTTGTTATTATTATATATAATACACTATGTCCAAAGTAAAATTGTCAGCATTGCTAACTTTCTTATTATTAGAGCTATGAAGTTTGTTATTATTACAAATTTGTTGGCCTTTTTTTATTTCGATTGATGGTGAACATAGAATTGAATGTTCCATTTTCGAAATATCTACAAAAACGCTTTTTTGTTTTCGAAAAAAGAAGAATATTCTAATATAGAAATAACACTTGCGTTAAGTTACGTCCTCTGTAATAGGTTCGCATCTTACGAGAACGTATGGGCATTGGGGATCCCACAGGTCTTTGTTTTTCGTCCTTTTCATTAACTATCAGTTGACAACTTAATCATGTCACGGTGTAAAAATTTTCACTGCTATCTACAGCGTGGCTGAAAGAAAGAATTTGCAATGTAACATCGTTTTAACAAGGTGTAAATTTTCAATATTTTATATGGCCACCTTTTATCCTGCATTTTTCTTAGTAGGCTTTCCATTAATGAATTAATGAAATTTTCAGGAATATTGTACCACACTTCTTGTAGTATGTTCACAGTTCATTTTTTGTTCTATGGCCTTCTTTCACACTTTTTTCTATCAAGATAATCCCACACATGGTCAATAATATTTAAGCTAGGACTTTGAACTGGCCATATCATAGTCTGCAATACTCCATTTGCTTTCTGCTGTGTTAAATAAGTTTTCACAAGTTTTGAGGTATGCTTGGGATCATTATCTTGCTGTAGAATGATATTATTGCCAATAAGTTGCTGCCTTGATAATATGGCATGTTCTTCTAATAGTGTTCTGTATTTCTCACCAGTTAGTTTACCCTCTACCCTCTCAATTTCGCCCACACCGGCTGCCGAAATACAACCTCAAAATTGGATATTGCCTCCTCGATGCTTTATGGTAGTGTATAAACATGGTTCCAATAACGATTCACCAGGGCGTCGTCTAACATACTGACGTCTGTTCTTTCTAAATAATTGATATTTAGATTCGTCAGTCTATAATACTTGTCGCTACTCATTATATTCCCAAGCTTCATGGTCTCTAGCACATTTTAATCGCTACCCTCTATTACCTCGTCGCAGTAAGAGTTTTCTCACGGCCACACATCCCCTCAAGCCTAATCTGAGCAAGTATCGCCTTACTGTTGAAGCATGTACCGAAGTACCAGATGTTCGCCTAAGATCTTGAGCTAGTTCTGCGATAACTTTCTTACGATTTCTTAAGGAACTAACTTTTAAAAACTGTGCATCTTACTGAGTTTTTTTTGGACGTCCACTCTTTGGTCTATCACTTACACTGCCAGTTTCAGACATTCTTTTTATTGTTTGCTGCACGGCATACCGGGAACATTTCACTATCTTTGATATTTTCACTTGACTATAACCCTCTTGGTGTAAAACAATAATTTTATTTCTGTCTAGTAATGCTATTCTAGGCATTTTCTATCTACTATAACAATTTACAGCTCACAATTTATTCTTAAAATGAAAATTTCACTCGTAAGCGCGTTTTTTAAGAATCTAAGTAAATTCTATTGTGGAACCGCTCTGTATTATTTCTACCACATAATTAAAAACAAAATCTTATATATAAATAACTCTCCCTTGATATTTTATTGCAGAGCATTGTGGTGCAATAAAATTTATTACTTTAATCCTCTTATCAGGTGGTCGATCTCACCCCTACGCGGAGGTATTACAAACTTTGAAATTTCCAGTGATTATATTTCTACCAATAAGTGTATCGTTGTTAGAAGGATGCATTAGGTATTATAAATTAAATTAACCCAATAATTATTAGTAAAAACAGTTTAGTAAATAAGTTTTGAAAAATATTGGTAGGTGCTTGTTTCTTTTGCACAGTACTGTATATGTATGTATGTATCTATAACAAACTGCCCTGATATTTAACACAACTAGCCACTTACTCTAATAAAACCAAAATTGTAAAACTACCGATCTGAAAAATGCTACTACTCCGACAGTTAAATTTAATGAATTTTGAATGTGTTGCCCCGTTTACGATTATTATACATGTGTGATATTCTGATTTTACAAAGCAATGTAATTGCAATGTAATCGTATTAAATAATTAAATGAATATGTTATTTATTTAAACCGAGCATTTATGTGTATGTACATACATACTTACGTTCATACATATTAAAACAGACAACATATATATTTTGCATTTCCGTTTTTAAACATTCGTGTATACGCTAATTTAAAATTTCATTCTTTCTTCTTTATTTCTACACGCGCATACGAAAATATTCTCGAATTCTGTATGAGACCACATTGACTGTCATCGTAAATTTACCGTATTTCAACACCGCCTCTAATTTCACAAGACAAATTTTCCTCACTCATGTTATTATCTGCATGCGTATAGGTTGGTAGCACACCAGCTGTCCTTAATGCGACTTAAATTTATCGATTTTGACGATCCGCTCCATTGATAAAGCGGCATTCACAACGGATTCTCCAAATATCTCTTTTATTAATGAGCCTGCATCCGACGGTATCTTTACAAATATTTTCGATTACGAATGTTCCTTTATTTGAATCCGTATATTGGATTTTTAATACTCGGATCATGTATCATCATACAATCCGATTGTACGATCTTCACGCAGTGAGTACCTTTCCAAAATCTGATAAATTTACGTCTCGAATTATTTAATTTTTGATCCTTTCACGATATAAATTAATGTGGAAACTAAAGCGTTAAATTATTCTTTAAAAGTCTCACAAAGACTAACTCTTCAAATTGACATATTTTTAAAAAAAACCGACACTACGTGAGGAAGTAGAACATTTTCTATCTACGTTTCAATGAAATGAAAGATTTTTTTATTTGTCATCGTTCTCTAACTTCACCTACGCGCACTTGCAATGAAAAGAGATAGAATGTTCCTGTTTGAAGCAGCGTAACAATCATGTCATGATACAAAAGTAGACATCCAAAAAAACAATCAATTACATTATTCCGACAAAAAAAATTATATCTGTTGGTCATCAAACTCTTTTAGTTGGTTATTGTCTGCAAAATGATGCCCTCTGAGGTGCTTTTTCAAGTTTCTAAATAAAAAGAAGTACAAACCGAAATCTGGTATGTCGAAGATGTTACACTCGCATAGGAACGGTTGAACTTTGGTTTCCTTGTAAACTCGCTAATTGTCATAAAGAACAAAAACTTCTTTGCGACTCAAACCTGGATGTTTTTGGTCAATAGCTAAACCTAATTTTGTTAACGTATTACCGTAAGTATTTCTGTTATTGCAGTCCCTTCCCCATGTAGTCAGCAAGAATAACTCTTGCTTGGCCTTAAACGACAGCGGGTCACTTTCAATGGATTTACAACTCCACTAAATCTTTTTCGAACAATTTTTCACTTTAAAATATGGCGACACCTCATCCTTATACACTGCAATCATTCGCTCGTGCATCGTTTTAAGAGAATCCTGTTATTTTATCAAAAATTCGATGACAAAATAATGAACTAACCGAAGTAAAGCTTGACAGTAGTATTAGAAAAATTTTGTTACTATTAAATGTTACTTGGCAACGCACATTTAATTGTTTCTGTCAAGGTTAGGTAAATTATTTTCTGGTTCTCCTTGTATTGCAAATAAACAAATAATCATAACACGTATATTCATATATTGAACTCGCATGCTATGAAACTAGTTCTTATCTAAAACCGCAAGAAAATTTAAAAACTATTCTAATAACACATAATTAATATTTTTTTGAATCCTTTTATATAGTCTAATGACCACTAATCTAATAGAGTAAGATGTACAAAATCTTCAATAAAACTGGAAGGAATGTTGTGTTGTTCTTCCAACGATGCTTTCTATAATCACTTATAGATTTTTGTTGTGATTTCTAATTATTCTTTAAATGTATCAAACATATTCCTTTAGACTTAAATCCAGTAGCTGAGGTAGTGAATGCAACCATTTACGCAAATTAGTAGTAGGAACACTTGTCACACGTTCCTAGTTATCTCTGGAATCTTTATCTGGTTGCACCATTCATTTTCTAACAATAAATAAATAAAAATCGATTTGGTGTATCTAAATATGTCTACCAATCCATTACCTCATCAATAAATGCTACATCATTACCTTCACGCTCCACTTTCAATCAGATATTCTTTTTTAAACCTAATACTGCTTTGGTATTTTTTGTTACTTCTCTTCTATCACTGCAACCGAAATAGTTATTTACAAATCAAATGCGCAAGACAATTTTTCTAGTATAAACACATGTTTAAATCACAAGTACGAAAGCTAGCGAGTGCTTTGCTTACACAATTTTGATAGCTTCTCTTAATATGAATAAACGAGTCGATGCCCAATGACTTTCCCCCATATGATAAAAAACGCTAACATAGCAACGCATAGGTAGAGGACCTCCCGCTCTACTTATGCTGCAAATATCATCGCTTTCGGTTACAAAACATCTGTAGCAAATAATAATAATATTAAAAAAAATTCAAATATCTCTAAAATTGTTGACTTTAGGAAGAATCTTCCTAGAGTATGTTGTAGAATTCAAATATGCAATAAAAAATACATCCTTCCATTTAAAATGCAGGAGATGTAGCGATTAGGTTCATTATAATATTATATTAGATTCTCATTGTAGGTGGTGGTTAGTCCTGAAAAGAACTTCTTCCTGATTTACGTTTTAACGTATCTCATTCGTCATTTTCTAGATTTTCTTGATCTCGTCGTTACGGCGTGAATGTTTTTTTTACTTACTTATTATGCAATAACGGTTTTTTATTTGACTTTTTAAAATTTATATAATGAGATGTACCTATACTATGCCGAAAGTCGTTATAGTCGTTAGAATGATTGGAAGTAATGTACAATTTATGAACGATTATTAGTTTCACTATTATTTGCGATTATCCTTCTTAAAGCTTGTTAGTAAATGTATAAACACGATATAATCAAGTACATTACTTAACATTTATCATTTAAGCTATTCTTTTGTAATATAAGCATATTAAGTACTTGAAAGATTGAAAATTTCATAATCATGTATGATTATGGCAACCCTTCAATGGCTTGACGACATTACATACAATTATAAGTAACGAATGACGAAGATGTAAATTTTTCATCTGCCTCGTTCTAACCTAGTATAACTCTTCTTCAATCCATTACATCTATACGTGAAGAAGTCATATAAGTCCATATTTGGCTTGTAAATATTAGTCGTGTCCATATATACAAGCATGGATACACATACATAATACAATACAAACGTGCGTCTCGTCAATGTCCAACTAGTTATTTTTATATCGTCGCAGTTGGTACACAAGTGATTTAATGTTTCCCACACTGTCCTAACCCGCGATCGTCTGTAAACATATACGAGAAAAAGTAAAAAGGTGGGAACAATTTTATCTTTCCTTCTTTATGATTTTCTCGCGTTTAAGTTTCTTTATTTCTTGTTTCATTTCTTTCTCGAAGATGAGCGCATGGAATGCTGAAGAATTTTAATTTGCTTTTAATAAAACGTTGGAATCGATAAAGAGTATAGTTTGATCTTACCATGGAAACTTATTTGCATAATAAAATAGGTACTGAAATTAATTTTATCTAATAGATAATAATTAATGCACCTGATGAATTTCGTGATTAAGATCTCTTCGAAAACTTTAAATATACCTCAGATGACATAACCGCTTAACACTGTATTTTTTTAATTTTATTTATAAAATCACAAAGCGTTAATTATAAAGAGGGGCAAATTTTAATGAAAACTGTAGTTGATTAAATTAATCAATTTAGGTTAGCCACTTTCCACAATAATTTTCGTATTCTATATAGGTATTTCGACATATAAAGAGATGTTTCAAGTAATTTAAAACAAAAAAAAGGCGACTTATTTTTCTTGTTACATATAGACTATTGTGCAAATTAATGGAATCATGACAATTTTTTTAGTTTTCTGCATGTGGCAACATTGTTAGGTCAGTTCTGACAGTAGTTTTATGTCAAAAAACATAACCTATATCACTGGGAACAAATTACACAGTTATTCAGTGCGTTTTAAAGAGTTTGTTCACATATACTCTTTCAAAGTTCAAAATTTGATTTATATTGTGCTTTTACCGGTTGTTCGCGATACGGATATCACGCCCGGTAAACGTGAGAATATTGTGACATTAAGCGAGCACACTTCAATGACACAGAGAGATATTGCTCAGGAATGTGGTGTTAGTCAAAGAGCAATTAGCAAGATCCTAAAGTAAAAAAAGAATACCAGAATAGCTGAAGTGAAACGAGCCGGAAAATGTGGGAGAAAGAGGAAGATGACACCCCGGGATGTCACTTTTTTGGTCAGAAATAGCAAGCTGAACCCAAGAAAAACTAGTTTTGAACTACAAAAAGACTTAGCCGACGCTAGAGTGAAAGTGCATGACTCGACAGTTCGTAGGAGACTTTTAGAGTCTTGAAGAAAAGCCATTCGACCACAGAAGAAGCAACTCCTTCTAAGAATATGCCGGATGGAATGAGGAAGACTGGAGAAAGGTGTTGTTCTCAGACGAGTCCCACTTTTTGGTGCAGGGACAACGATCAAAATTCGTGAGAAAAAGTGGAGATGAAAAACTTACTGCAGCTCATATCGATCAGACTGTCAAACATCCTGTAAAGAAGATGTTTTGGGGATGTTTTTCGTATATGGGGACTGGATCGCTGGTGCCTATAGAAGGCATGATGAACAGCCAGAAATATAAAGAGCTACTGGATAAGTATTTGGGAAAAGATCTAAAGAAATGTGAGCGAAATGGAGGTGCAATTTTCCAACAGGACTCAGTTCCATGCCACAAATCGCAAGTTATGGTCAAATATTTCAAGGAAAAAGGAATAACGCTTCTCGACTGGCCTGGCAATTCTCCAGACTTAAACCCAATTGAAAATCTGTGGGCCATTTGTAAGACTAGGTTGCATAAAATGGACTGTACAACGAAGACAAAATTGATAGAAGCAGTAATTCAGGTGTGGTTTCGGGACGAAAAAATAAAGGAAAACTGTCAAAAATTAATAGATTCCATGCCGAAAAGAGTTCAGGTTGTCATCGCAGCCAAAGGAGAGCATATCTCTTACTAAATTACTAGTAATTTATAATTTTATACCATCTCATCATGATTATATGACAAATAAACGGTTTTCTTAGTTATATTGTGTTTGATTCCATTAATTTGCACAATACTGTAGATATGATTACAAAAATATCAAATAAAATTTAATATTTTTGATATTCTAGAAAACAAGGGTGTATTTAAAAAAATAAGATTTAACATTTAGTTGTCCCGTATTCTTCACAATTGATGTATCTGTAAAGCTGTAAAGAGTAATTACTTATATTTGACAAGGCATTTTTCATTAATATTCATTTCTTACTAAGTAAATAAAATTGACTACTAGATTTCATGTTCACCGTCTACGCGATAAGAGTCTATGGTACATCTTGTATGCCTCCTAACGTGTATCTAAAGTGGTACGTCTTACAAAATCACATTGTTCACCTTTTATTTCTTTACTCTATTTTATACCAAACTCAACCATAATACATCTATAAAATTAAGTAAGTGACATTCAAGTAAACTGAATTTTCGTTTGAAAATGAAATCCAAATAAATCCAAGACGTCTTGGAATAACATATGTCATTCCGAAAGCCGAGACCGCGTCAAATAAATTTATTACAAGAGATAGTGCAGGATATGATCTGGATTATGTATGTTCCGGCGAGGTTTCTCTTGTTTTCGTCTTTGCTTTTCACGTTATCTGGCACAGTTTGAATGGCATATTGATTGCAATTGTTTCTTGTGCTCCAAATTTAAAACGTTTCATATAGAAAAAGAGCGCGCGCTCTTCATTTAATTATGTTTGATTGTTTGTTGATACAATCCTTATTTTTTCTTTTAAGAAAATTGGGATGATTTGTAACGTAGTAGATAGGTACTGTTAAATGTAGGAACAGTGCAATCTCATCAAAGTATATTTCCTCTTTTAATAGTTTGATTTCTACGAATTCTGTTCCAAGGAATGATTCAACAGATCAATTCATTTTCAAACGAACTATGCATTTGAGTATGTTTAACACAATTTTCGTAATAGTTTCAAAAATTTGTAAGATAGAACTCATATCGTGATTCTTTAAAAATAAGATAAAACGGAAGAAGAATCGGTTTTTAATGTGCAGATTGTTAAAATAAATCTAAATATTGAAAAAAAAGTTTAGCCAAACTTAAAATTTAAATTATACGGTGACAAAAGCTGCGTAACATATTGGTCTTCCCGTAAATCATTCATATTAGACGTTGTAGATATTTGCATAAAGGAATATCGAGTTACTGAATTGTAAATATAGAATTATAATTTTAAACATTCACTTTTTGTCGTTTCTTAACTGTTTATTAATAATTTTATGTTATTTCGTTTTATGTGATCATCGTAATGTAACATACTGCAACTTACTCATTTTCATAACATAACACTAAAAAGGTTAAGAATTCTATAATTACAATTCAGCAACAAGATGTTCTTTTAAGCAATTACCTTCAACGATATTTAGTTTAACAAATTTCAAATGCGAATGACTTGAGAAACAGCGTAACGCGTAGCGAAAACTAACGTATTATAATCATCGACTTTGCAAAAATTTAGCCAGCAGAACACATGAAATGGATATTTAAAATAATATTCACTAAGGTTCATTTGACTATTTTTATTCTTAAATACAATCTCCTCCAATATTTATATACTTAACGTATTGTTTTATTGTCTCTGTACCTACTGCATAAATTTTTTAAAATTGTGTAGTTTAACATTTTCGTGGGTTGTCAAACGTTTACGTAAAATTTAAAAAAATCACTATATATGTACGTGACAGTATACCGAAACACACGCCATTAGAAACATGTAATTATTCCGAAATTTCACGCAGAAGGAAAAGTTTCGCCTGAAATAGTTACTTTATTATCGACCGGAAAAAATATTTAACAGTGAAAGACAAAAACTCCCTAGAAAACAAGTACAATCCTGGAGTCGTGGCGAGACTAATATATTTGATGAACCAGTGGACGTTGATGGCTGCTGAATAAAATTACGCGAGGTGTTTGGATCAGAACTTTCGATTTTGCATAATGAATTGAGTATGAGAAATTGATGTGCAGTTGATGGGTGTCACATTTATGTCCTCAATTTGGTCGAACTAAAACATGATGCGAAATACAAGATACTATTGTAGAAAAATATTGAATTACTATAGAAAAAAGAGATGATGTGGCATGTCTGCGAAAAATTCTAACCAACTTTTAACAGTTTTCAGTGCGATTTCTCTATTAGTAGTTTACAATATGTGCTATATAGATGTTACATTTTTCGAAACAAATTGTCGTGACTTGTGCTATAAAATTAGATTTTGATGTCAAATATGTTACTATTTATTAGCAAATGACTGTTTTGGTACGTGTTTACTGAACATCACCTGGAATTTCAAAATAATCAACGTTGCCTATATGAATTTTTGCACCGCATCCAACGTCTGGCGTCTTTATAGAGTTAATATTTCTGTTAAAGAGGCTAGAATATCTAATACCACTAAACAAGCGACGGAAAGGATTATTGGAAGTTTGAATTATACGACTAAAGAATTATTATTGTTAAAGAATTATTATATTTATTATATTAGGTGATATTTATTGTATTAGATCGGCGACGACGATATTAGCTACATTTTCATAAAATGTCTTAATAAATTTTAAAACAAATCTCCTCTTTCATTCTTCTAGAGAAGGCTTACATACATACATTTGTATTTCTTACACATTTATTTTTTATTTATATGTATTATGGATAATTATTACAAAAGTGTTTTCTTTTTGAACGACAACTACATTATTGTGACAAAACTTAATATTTTTAAAAACTTCTGGATATTTCTTTAACGAGTTCCTAAAATTTTTTAAAATATTTCTAAAAAGGAATTGCGAAAACATTATCGAAGATATTTCAACCATTTTATGTCAAAAAAAAATTGCATAAAATATTCGATAGATTCATAACATTTCAAAGAACGATATTAGTTTGGAAAATGATTTAGCTCTTCGAAAAAACTTAAAAAAGTATTATTTAATTGTTGTAAAATTTCGAACGCTCCATGTATATCGTAACATTCCTTTAAGAGCTGTTCCAATCTACAACAATGTCGTTATAACCTGTTTTTTATTTCGTTTAATTGTATTCAAATTTGTACTACATAATTTTAATATACACGCTCGCCTAAATCACTCAATTTGTTTTAACAACAAAAGCATAAATTATGAATGTACATACATGCATATAAATTCAACCCTGCATAAGACCGAAAGAAAAGCTACTAAATCCATACGATTACAATCATACTTCATTTGTTGAATGGGCAATATAAACAGTCGTCTGCGGCAGCATTGCCACACCCTTACGCCTTTAAAAGTCCACCCCATTCAACAGGTGGGCAGATATCCTCAGCCAATTAATACGACCCCTTCTCTATCTACACTCATAGATTGGCAACACTGCGTCTGACCGTCTAACAAATGCGTTGGTGATTCCAACGCTATATTAGACAATAAAATTTTTTGCATTTACAGAGTCAATTTTGGTTTGTTGTTCCAGAAGGGTTCAAAGAGTAAGTCACGTCAGTTTCAAAATTATCTTATTCAAAACGTGTTCCAAACAAATAAGTTCCTTATTGCAATCTAAATTTTAATATAATTTAATATCAAATTTTATATTTCATGGAATATAAAACTGTCAAATTTTGTCGTATCTACATTTGTACAAAGCTGAGAATAGAATAACTTTGTTAAATATAATAGAGAAAATGTTTGTATAATCTTAAGATATTTTTTTTAAATCTGAACTTCTTGTCATCTTCATATACTTTTTTGTTGCTTTAATGCTACAATTGTTATAAAACTGCTACATTTTTTTCTATATGTAACAGAGTAACTAAATATTTAAAATGTTACGTGCTTCGCCAATTTAATATGTCTATGTCGAACTGCATTCAATTCTTTTTTATTAAAAATAAACCGCTTCCATATTGGATTTATTTAATGCAAGACAATTCCTTCTTCTCTTTTCAGCTAAAGTGCCATCATACACAATCGTAATGGATTATCAATGTTTCCTACCGTCGTTTTGGAAAAGGAAAGGTCGACTGAACGAGTGAGATCATCGAAATAATTCTGTGCATCGTAAACAACCAAGAGATCATCGTCATCTCGTGGAAAAAAACAACCGAGGTTTAAGGGTAGACTTTTTCGGCCCTTCATCCCTCGAAAATTCTAACCCTGCCAGCACTGGCTACTATGCAAATTGCACAAATTTTTCGAACCTTCATCGCGGTAAGTTTAATTTGTATAATAGTTAAGGATCAATTACCGAAGATATTTTTGAAATGTAAAAGTAAATATGTACTATACTGTTTTTTATTTAGGAGGACTAAAGCAAGATTACGCATTTGCATTATAATTTTTACTAATAAATATTAAAAATATATATAATTATAAAATACTAATTAAAATACCAATTTACATTAACACTTCCGAAAAAGGCGTAAGGATGTGGGCACGCTTGCAAATACGAAATAAAAGACTAAACAACTAGATTTTTCAATACTCATTTAAATAATAGTCAATTCTCATTTTAGAAAACAATACTTTTTTTTATTAAGAGTAAACGCACTTTCATGTAGTTGCGAAACTTGCTGCTTTAGAAACAAATTTAGCAAATAATGCAATAAATATACTGCCTTGAGAAATATATGTAAAAAAGAATATACTTTTACAAAAATTTATGATTATGTTTTAACTAAAAATTATGCTAACAATAACGTTAGCTAAAATTGCAAAATTCCAATTGGTTTAAAGTGAAGTTAATGTGACGAAAGCTCTTAATTCTATTAAAATAATGTGTAATCATTTCAAACATTAATTTTTAGTACTGTTGAATAAAATCTTCTAATATCGTTACCAAAATTTCTTGTTAACTCTAGTTAATCCCAAATTTTATTAGTTCTATTACAGGCTTGCTGTAAGTACGAATTTTACTTCGTCAAATTCCAAAGTTTCCTGGAGGCAATATATCCAGTGAATGAGATAATCATTACTGTTTAAATAATATCATACATAAATATAAATATTTTTCCAAGAAATCAACGAGTTATCTTACTGAAATACCCATTCGTATATGGCGTTAATTCTTCGACACAGTCATGCCAGTAATATGGAAAATTACTAGATCCACCGAAGTTGCCCTTCTCCTCCTTGTAAAATAGAACATTCCTTTTTACCTATATTAATTAACCTTTATCCAAGATTATATAACATCATCGAACTATAAGTCCTAACGTGATAATGGCGAAAAACTGCACATTTTCTGTTAACCAATTCTAGCCGCATATGTTATATTGATGCAATACAATTTCGAATTAATTATGAAATTGTCTGGTAAAAGCTCAAAGAAAAACAATTCCCTTGAAATACCACCAAACAGAGAGCACCACTTTTTTCTGGCGAATGACTTTCGTATTTTGCCGGCTCACTCCACTCTTCTGTCCAAGATCGTTTATATTAAACTTTATTATAAACAATCGTGTTCTTCATGTTTTAGTACCAAATTACACAAGTCAATGCAACAGAGCAAATCTCTTTCTTTGAAAACATGTGGTATCCAAACCTTCAGCTTCAATGTGAAACTGAGTTATTTCAAATGGTGATGAACGATCAATGTCAACAAAATTAATCTAGCAGCTGCGGCTTATTCAATCAATACCTTTATTTCGTCCTCATCAGCTTGGACTAGCTTTCCAGAACAACGAAAATTGACATCGAATTACCAGAAGGAAATTTTGCAAACCAGGTTTGGCACTGACGTTCTGTTAAGCCGTATTTTCCATACACTTTACACAACTTTTTTCATACTTAGAGTAAATAACTTGCCTTTGCGATAATAAAAGAGAACAGAATATTCCGAAATGCTCATTTTTATTTTCCATTTTCAAAAGTAGAACAAAACAAATACAGAGAATTAAAAACCTTTTCTTTATAAACTTTGAAATGCGAGGTGCTAAAATATATAATGACACTAGGCTTTAAAATAAAGTTGGCTGATTAAAAATATAACTCGCGAAAAAAAATTGTTTTCCCAGTAAAGCCATTGTTAAATTACTCCAAAAGTAAAAAATGACTAACTAATTTTATTTACATTGTTCATCATAAGATATCTCAGGCACTGTATAATATAAAAAATATTTTACTTGACACAGTGGAGTACAGTAAATATTTCTCACGGCAGCTGTATTGTTTTCTAGGGTGTGACGCGACTATAAGTCATTTTAATTCAAAATTGTTGTTAAACTGCAAATAACACTTTGCAGTTAAGTAGTTATTTTATTAACTTAAACTATTGGGTAATTGCAAAAGCCTAGATATGATTTTATATAAAGTAAACAAGACGTAATTAATAAACAAAATAGTATAATCATCTATATAATTTTCGTTATTCTCGATAGTCTTTCTCTAACAAGCTCTCAGAATTCGAATAACTCTACCATAAGAGATGATTAATTTAATATCTAAAACATGTAATTTTTACAGCTTCTGATGTAAGTTTTCCTCGTATACGTGATAATGCACAATTCCTTGTCGATTACCCGCTTGAAAGTTTTTTCCAAATAACTAGACTGCTTTGATTTAATTGGTAATGTATGTATATACATACAGATATATATCCGTATTGATCACTTCTTTAGAAAAAAAGTAGCGTATAAAACATATAAAACTCCTTGTCCCTCCCATAATACCCACAATATTTTAACCTTTAAGACACGCTATGCATTGTTATATTACACCCATTTTCAGCACATCCAGCTAGACAATTTAAAAACACACACTGCCACAACTGACAGCTTCGTCAGCTGAAATTCGTAGATATATCCGTAGTAGTTAGTATTTCTCTAATGATTTTACAGTAATTGGATATCTGGAATTTTAAAATAATGTAGCGGAAATGTAAGACATTTGATTAATCAAGTCTGTCTAGGCATACCTGCAGATACTATTTTCTCGGAATTTGTGCAAATGATATCGTGACTATTATTTCCTTTCACTAACTTTTTATAACTTTTGCAGAAACCCAATAGAACTGTTATATTATATAACATTAATTAAATATTAAAAATACACTTATTATTTTATCTACTTCAAAAAGTGTAAATTACATTAGTTTGACTTATATAAGAATTATTGACATAAATTCATAAAATTCAATAAAATTACGTAACTGCAAAGATCCATAAATATGGTGTATATCTGCAATTAGATTAGATCATTTTTTCAAAGCTTAACTATATTTTTAACGATGATAAATAATTTATTCAGACCGCTTACGAAAACTGTATTTCTCTTCTAGTTCTATTAGTTTCTAACAAATACACCATACCATTCGATATTCATTGTAATTTTTGTATTCGCTCCGCTTTTATTGCATTTTTAACTTATACATACATTAAGAATGACAATGATTCGATCCAAGAGGATTTCATCCTCATTGCAATCAACATCAGGTATTCCGCAAGATTCCATTTAGGACCGCTTCTGTTTTCCACAGACATGAGCCGTATTTTCCAAACAATCAAGCGTCCATCATCGTCTCTACGGTAACATACAGATATATATTACTTGGAAGCCTTTAGGGAATCAACGTGATATTAAAATAAGTTAAAAAAACGCGATTAATTTATACAAGGTTTTAACCAATAATTTATATCTTATGTAAAAATTTAGCATCTTATCGTCCGAATACTGAAACGTAACGTAAATTTTAAATATTTTAATATTCAGGAAAGAAAGAAAATGCCATTATCGTTAAACAAATCATTTATTAGTTTCCTTATTTATGAACGCATTATGTTGAATTCTTGTAGTAGCAGCAACTTACGTAAATCTACTACCTGCTCTCTATTCATCCAAAACAACAGGAAAACATGATTATGTGTTTAAACAAACTTCAGAACTAGTGTGTGTTAGTTAAGGAGTACTTTGTTGCGAGAAAATTTTTACATTACCAGTAACGGAAAACAGTTTTACAATAAAGAGTTACAGCGCCTCAGAACATGACAAAAGTTAAAAACTTATTAAAATAATAACTACTAACTGTGGACTTTGTAGTAAAACCATAACGGGAAATATTTGCATAAAAGAGAATGAACACTTAAGTGGCATTAAAATTAGGTTCCCAGTAATATAAAAGCTAAATCGACACTGAAAATGTATTAGACACGCTAAAATTCGACAAAACAATATAAAAAATAATCGTTTGAAAAAAGTAGTGGCGTACAACGAGTTCTTTATTTCGGGAACCGCTTCTCATTTAATAAGATTTAGATAGAATTAGATAATTTTATTTATTTGCAATGAATGTATTATTCTTATGTTCACCCGGTCAAACGTGTCAATTAAATATATATTCATAAAAACCTTAGATTTCGATGTAAATTTTTAATACGCTTCTTTTCCGTTTCTATTTACTATCATAAAAGTTAACTTAAAAGTGTCTACTTTCTTTAAAAAATCGCGCACGCCTTATAGAAAACTTTAAAGACACTGTTTTAGAAATATTTTGTAACGTTTAATTAACATTTCATTGATTAATCCTTATTAATTGAACATGGATGTTCCAATTAAATAAATAGACGTTTTTATGATTATTTATAATTTTTCTGCAAGCTAAGTTCTACTCTAAATATTAGTTAACTCATAAATAATTTAACCTGAAGAATTACTAACACTTCAATCAACTTGCTACTCACTACTGTCATGTCACTCTTGGAAAACCTCTTTCTAATACTTTGTGTCCAATTTTTCACTGAGGAAAATGGTTTACAAGATCTATTTAGAATGATGAATCCAAACACAAAGATACGACGACAAACTATAGTTCTCATGTAACAAAAATTACGTGGTCCAATCTAAAATTGCACAGCTTTGGATACAAACTGAGGTTATAAAAGCGGTTTATTTCGGCGCAACTATTTCGCTTTCATTGTCATTCTGTTAACAGTCGAGTTATGTATGAAATGCGTCAGCTTAAACCATAACTAGCAATGAGTACTCTCATTATTACAGACGCCAATTTCGTCTTCGCATCAGAATAATCACCTACGCCGCCTTGTAGTTTTATATAAGTAATGGTAAATAAGAAATTAATAACAACCACCTGCTTAAAAGTTATATGACGATCAGTCCTTCTGAGGACCGGCAAGACACATGATAAGATACTCGAAAAGTTAACGATTAACACATGTATATGTGATATCTGGAAAAAAGTCAATATTGAATTTGAACAACATATATATTCACTACTAATTTTGTTTAAATAAAACGTGAGACATTTTTTCTCTCACACAAGTCGTCTTTAGCGACAAAACGTAAGTTACAACAGAGCCTTAATTAATTAATTTGTTGAAGGACGCATTTTGAAAGGAGCACGGCAATAGATTAACGAAAAAATTCAGTTTTGACAGAAGAAGACTGTAGTCTATCCAATTGTGAAAGAGTTTGTAATGGAATGCTAGATCTATATTATTGCGTATGCTTTATAAAGACACATAGAAAGAGTAAAATAAATCACTATAAGGAACTCTTCTATATGAAGAAATGAAAACGCTTTAAAAGAATTTCTAATTTAAAGAGAATCAGTATGTAAAACAAGTGTTTTAATGTAGATAAACTTCAGTATGGTATTTAATTTAAGTTAAATTTAAATTAAATAGGGTCACGGAATTTTTTACGGGGCGAAGAAAGTTTTATCATCCATTAACTTGAATAAATTCATTTTTGTAATTAAAATAAAAGCACGAATCCATCGAAAATTGATTACCGTAATTTTTAAATTCGCGTGTCCTCGTTTCGTAAAAAAGAATACATTTCTTAATCGATACCACATTTATAACTAAACAAGGTATATGTACGAGCACATCAAATTATCCGTTTTTATGAGGAACACTTCGCATAAATAAGACCAAAATCGAAAAGCATTACATGTTAAAATAATCGATAATTAAAATAAATTTACTATGCGTTCGGTCTCTGATACTTAAACATGTCCACCCATGTTCATTATATCATGTAAAAAGCCCACAAGGATTAATAACATACGTCGAAATTTCCATACGAACAAGGGAGGTCCATAGACATGTACGGTGTAGATACATACTTTCATGTTTACAGCTGATATACTTGTGGACGCGGGAGGATCTTAATTTCATCCTTAACTCTGAAATTATGACCATTTTGACGCATGTACTTTAATTGATTCTATACCGTAATTGATTGTTGTGAATCACTAGCCCACGTCTTGTTATTGAAGAAAATTTATTGATTTTGTACAGTCTGAGCTAAAAGATTTCAAACTTCAATACGAATATAATAATGATGATATGTCATTGCTTTTACAATAATATTATGAACGAAGAAATCATCATAAATAAAAAAGTATGTAATGTGTAATGTGTAATACATACATACGTACATAAAACAATTTTTAGAATACTACTACACAGAATGGCTATTTTTAAAGAGAAAATGGTAGTAATTAAGAATATGTTACTTTGTTTAAAGTAACTTATCTTAAATTGACTTCCGAGTAACAAATGGTGAGAACCGAGGACAAGGGACGAACGCGTGCAAGTCTAGCCGATAGCTTGCATCATGCCTGTGAAGCGAAGATGCCTCGCAAAGGTGGATTATTAACTGTGACGGGTATAAATAAATTTCTAAAGTATGCCCCTACATTAGAATATACAAGAACTACAATTTAATGTGTTATTTACGACATTAATATTGCCTGGCGACGCTGTGCGTTATTGCGAATTAAAAATTTATTAAATACAAGAAAACAAATACGATGTGTTACATGTCCATCTTTCACATTTCTACCTAGCGTAATTCTTTTTATAATAGAATTGATCATTTTGAAGAAACTAAAATGCATTATTATCTATTAATTTCTCAATTTTGTTGGTGATTCTTTGTTGTAGGCCACGGAGAGTAATAAAAATTGAGCTTTTCAAGTATGGCTATAAAAAAACACACGATGTTAAACCGACTGTGATGACCAATTGCTTCTATTTTTAAATTAGTGATACAATCTCTAAAAAATTCCTTTGGAAAAACAATATTATACATAGTATGTACCAGAGTTCCATCTTGTTGAATATTTGCAAGTGGTATCAAAATTTCTAATCGATATCGCCTAGCATTTGGTAGTGCATCAAAAAATATTCGTCCAAACTTCAATTTTTTGCGAATGCAGTTGAATTTCCACAAAAAAAATAAAGATTATATGTGCTCCACATTCTAACGTTTTGAAAGTTTGCAAAGACAGGTGAAACCAGTCAGTCACCAAACACAGTTTTCTTTCCATTGCCTCATTATTAACATTGTAGTGATTAATAAATCTTTTCAAGAAATTTTTGTCTTTGGGAGAAGAAATATTTAAGTAATAAGATCAAAATCGAGAAGCGTACAATAAGAATTTCAATCATTTGTAAACGGTAAGAACATAAGTATAGATCAAGTAAGTGCAGATATATTCAGCTCATTACAGGTAGCGAAGCCGCATATGCAGACAACACTTTAAAGAAATTGATTCGCACTGTCTTCATTACATATTACTTTCGAAAAGCATTTACTTAAATATCTTATTGTGTCATCTTTTAGGGATTCGACTAGAAAACAGAGTTAAAAAAATAGATCTTAAAGTAAATAAACAATCAGGTTGACGAATAATCATATATGGCAAAAGAACTGATGAACTTTAAAATTACTGTATTTGGAAAACACTGTCAATGCTAATGATGACAACATCAAATATAAAATACACAGAGCACAAACAACCTTTAACGTCTCGAAGAAACTATAGAAACCATTTAATTTGTTCAAAAAAACGGAAATGAAGCTTAAACAAATTCATTTATAATAATCTTGACACATTCTAGGAAAGAGAATAAAGCATGAATTGTAACGAACTAAAATGAAAGCAATTGAAGTTATTACAATGCGGCATAAGTGGCAATGTACAGGATGTATACTGAGGAAACATCGAACTTCACAAAGCAATTACGACAGTACGAAACTTCTTGGTAAAGAAAAGTTATAACACTTTCTTTTTAACTAGTAAAGGAAAAAGGAATTTAAACAAGGACTTGGAAAACAATAACATGGACTGAAATCGATATAAAAACAAAACATAAAGGAGATTAAAAAGAAAATATATAAAGTAACGATCGAGTATAAGATAAGAGCATAGAATGTAAAGAATAATAGAAAGTGCAATTGCTGTTACATATGACTGATTAGTTTTCCACCAAATTAAAGAGAACTTAATTTTGAAACGAGGACAAGAGTTTAAGAATTTTTTTAGAATAGCGCTGATTTGCTGATAAACAATAACAAAATTATATTCATCAAAATCGTTAAAAGAGATCCCTACACTATTTTTACAGCATACGTATAAAGGTAATGGATAACCCTACAGAATACCTTTTTTGTGAAAATAGGTCTAACACTACAATAAAACATGATACTTACTAAACATTAACACGAAATTTACACCACTTTAAAAATCGTATAGAGATAACCTCAACTTGAATTCTAAGAACGTTCTCTCCTTATACATTGCATATGTAGGCAGCCATTTGGGGTTTAAAATTCTCTGGATACGAATACATCAGTCGAAAAGGGTTAATTTTATCTCCAGAATACTTTACGGTAGTTTAGTGGTGGTCCGTGTCAGTTAAATAGGTTCTAACTTGCCGACAACCCTTTATCTCCAAAACGATTTGGACCCTCTAGTAAATGCTTCAAATCGACACGTGTAATTAGATAACAAGACAGTCGTTTAACAGCCGGAAACATAAGTTAAACTTTATGTAATTAAGTGTTGCCTACATGAGAACGACGAAAAACCAGAAACGGGTAATTTTACTGATGTTCGACAATTTATTTCAATATATTTTTCAATTCATTTGCAATATTTCAATCATTTCGTTAAAAATATTGTCTCGTTTCATACCTTTAGTTCAGACGTTTTAATTATTTAAACATCGTAATATATTCAGTGATATACTATATATACTTATATACACTCCTTGGCAAGTAAATTAATTAAATTAGGATTACAATGAAAGTTTATAATTTTTGCATAATCCGAACAAAGAGAAAATTTTGATGACAATTTTAACAAAATAAATTATATGATTTTTAAAACAGTTAGAAAGAAAAGTCAAATAAAATCTATTTTTGTAAATAAGGACTTCATTTAAATGTATGGCACGCTTTAATCTACTCAATGCGTAATATGTATACTCATTATGAAAATATGATCAGAAAAAAAAATATTTTCGACGAGATGTATAACATTGAAACAAAGGTGTGCGTATGTATTAGCAGCCTTTCATCTTATTATTCAATAACTAAGAATCTCCTCTGCTTTATGTTCTAATGTATTTTTGATTTTTGTTTAATATCTATAAAAGTAACTTTATATTATTTTTAGTAATGCCTGACGATTAAGAGAACCGCAAACCGGCTTTCACGAGCATCATATAGAAAGATATGAACAGCTTTTATGAAGAAATTATTTATAACATAAATCTTCAAACCAATTAAGAAATTTTTCAAACTTGGTTCCCACCTATCCCCAAATATTCTAAAATGATAATGCCATATGGTTCCTTTCAGAAAATTACCTTTCTCAATTTTAAAAGCACTATTTATGCGACAGATTCTTCATAACTCAATAGGTACCCATTTCGCTACTGATTTGCTTTTTATTACAATAGAATAGTCCGAATATTATCAGTAGTAATTTTTACTTATTCGTCAACTCAGGAAACACAATACCAACCAAATAACAAAATTACATGCTTAATAATTATGACTCTTGCTATAGAACTGGCTAGCTACATTGCAAAAAACAAATAAAACTGTCACTTAAATCAAGTTTAGATCAATCAAATGTAAATAGAAATAACCCGTTTAATAGTAGGAATAAACTACCAATATTCATTATCAATTTGTTATAAAAGCATTCATTAAATTCATCTAGCCCTAGTTTTTTTTTTAATCAAAAATGTGACTAAATCGTATTCCGACTAATGAGGAAACGAATAATAAACTTAATCCTGTAAATATGAGCTCCGACGCGTGAACTATAATTTAAAAAAGAATCGTTCTAAAAGACCGTCGAGTTTGATGATGGCATTCTACGAATTGTAGGAGACCAAAAAAGAAACTAACAGAGAAGCTCTTGATTTGTTATTCAAGATTCATCGATATCTGCATACAAACAAATGAGACCATACAAACTTTACCAGTCTCGCCACGTTTAAGAAATGGGCATTTGCTGAACCGAATAGTGCCCAATGGAGAAAGACAGATTCACTACAAAAATGTCAAGCGCAGAGGGTATTGGAAAGGAAAAAGAACACAGGATATGTTATTTGTTTATTAAAATATGAATTAAACTAAAAAAAACTGCCACATTTCACCATTCTAATTTACAATTCCCGCAAGAAGCCGTATTCCCAATTGACCTGCGTTGTTTCTAGAAGATAGAACATGTCTGAGATATGATAGGTCAAAGGGTTGTTATGCTTCCTAATCCTTCAGTGAACTGACAAGTACCTGATGTCCTACAAGTTGCACAGAATGAGCTTCTATACGAGTCTATAGAACATCTTTTTATGAATATGCTCAAAGGAATAACATAGTGTATTCGTTTTCAATGAATATTTAATCCTTTCTTATTCTCAAAACAGTAAGATTTGTACAAAATTTAATTTAAAAATTTCGTTTTCTATCACACAGTATATGTACGCTTATTAAATATATAAATATGTATGTTCTTAATATGAATATTATGATATAAGTTTACAGTAAAGCTAAATATTTTCCATATGCATACCGACAATAAAAGAAATTTTAGACGATTAATAATGATTATATTTTACGTTATTGATAAATTATTATTGAAAAATAAATTGCGAAGATTAAAATCTCTTATTAGCCATGTAGCATTTAAAGGCTTCAGTGACTTAAAACGACGGCTAACAAATGGCAAAAATCGAAATCTCACCGTCGCAATCCGAAGATCTCATAAATACAGGCAATGGCAATAAATAACTTTTCTCAAAGATATTATCATCGCATTATATCTGCCTCCATTTAAAAAGCAACCTCCTATTAAACGTCGAGTTATGTTTTTTAACGTGTTAATCTTCGGATAAGGTCAAATTATGTAATTAAGAACGGCAATCAGATGAAAAAGAAAATGTTCTTTCTAAGTATTCTGTCCGCGGCGAATAACTGGCGCAAGAGCAGAATTAAAGAAAAAAATTATGAGTGCAAAAAGATAAAACGTAACCCTGATAGAGCAAGAAATCAAATGAATCGATTAAGCAACTTTTGTCGCTTTTTTTTTAATTTTATACAATATACACGTTAATTCAAAATTATTGTACATAACCAATACAGTGTTGTTCGATCTTTTTTATGTTCTATTTACAATGTATGGACACAACCGGGTAAAATGTGGTAAATACTCGTATATACAGTACGGCAGAATACGTCATCAGTTTTGTAATCATTTTACGAACTTATGTTTTAATTATTTTTTGATAACGAGATTAGTGATAAAGTGCAAGAGAAGTTTCTAACGTAAATTTTAACAATTTTGCAGTATCAAATCCCAGTGACTTTTTTAAATACGAACTCCGAATCTATTAATATTTGTAATTTTATATCATACTAAACATAGATGTGTGATTAAGGTTTCTATTAAAAAATGTGTATTCTCTTTCCAAATGAAACTGGTTGCGTGAAATTTAAATAAGGCGAGCAATCCGTTATATACAACTTAAAATGCGGAGACCCTGTCCATCAAGATAGTTGAGAATTCAAATTAAGTTTATTGTCATTTCAAACTGTCGTGTACACTAGCACACACGGATCTTTATATGAAAGTTGGAATCAAACTGCGGAGGAGACAAATTGGAAAAAAGAATTTAACAACTTTCTTCCGATGAAATTTTTTCTTTAAAATTATATTAAAGGCGAAGTCCAGAAACCCCACCCAATTTTCTGGTGGGAAGCAAAAGAAAATTCTACTTCTAAAGTTGTTCCAACCTTAAAAATAAAGCTTTTCTTTGTTTACACTTTAAGATACAATAATGTACTAACGAGTACTGAATTCACTGTTATGTATGTATGTTACTATATTTCCTCTGACCAAATAACTGGAAATTAAAAAAATACATTTACGAAATTCTAACTGAAATTATTTTATTTATTCAAAATATTTTCCTTCAGCAAAAATATATATATTTGCCAAAAATAGATTCGACAATAAGAACAGTCGTAAGGAATCAGCCATACTTATCGATGAATTCGAAAAATATGAAAACTAAAAAAATTTCATTGTTGGTCAAAAATCAATAATAATTAGCAAACAACGAGAAAGTATAAGTATTATTGGCAATTGTTTGGCTCTTATTATTTGGAAAAGACAATGAGCATCGTTTCGATTTTCCGCTTCTTGAAAGAATTTTTTTTAACATTCTTCATCACCATTTAACATTTTCACGCCTGATTTTTGCATCGCCTCCTCCACAATTATACTCGTTTTTACAAAGTGTCTGTCTCTTGAAGCTTTTCCAAAAATATTTTTGCAACATCCTATGTTAGGAAGTTCGACACATTTTTGGGTTCCGGTCAATAATATGGAACAAACTTTAGCTTCAAAAGTTTTTCGGTTAAAATGCAATAAATTATTGCTTTTGGTATTCTAGGTTTCATTTACATGAATCTTACTTAAGAGATGCGTTAGCGCATTGGTGCCATCCAAACCTTGAGATTAAAGAATTACTTCCATAAGCAATTTTAAGCATTTGGAGCATTTTCGTAGCACTTTCGCCGTATTCAACACTGAACTTAATGTTAGTTCTTTGCCCTTTAGTATAGCAGATATAAAAACTTGTCAATTATGTGCTTAGTGTCTTGGCTTCGTACGAAGGAAATGTCATAAAATTTTTCCAGACTATTTAAAAAGTTGATACTTGATAAATCAATATACTACCAATAGTTGGCGCCGCCAGTTTCATCCGAATGGAGTCAACCTATTAATTTTCAGGATTATGAATGCATCTGAGTATTTGCAATAGTATTTCCAATTTAATGGACTGTTAAAAGTACTGAGGTTGTATTTTAATTGAAAATAACCATATATATATATATATATATATATATATATATATATATATATATATATATATATATATATATATATACAAAAACATACGATCTTCTTAATAGCATAATTATTTAAATTTATATTTTATGAACCTGGCATAAAATGGTTATAATATATGCTTTTGCAGATATCTTCTTTTAATAATACAAGCCTATAATGCATACAAGACGTAAATACATAGTTGCATAAGATGAATCTCTAACCAATTTTCCAATGGAATATATACGTTTATGTACATATATTAAATATGTCTCGAACCATGAAAGGCAATATTTTTCGGATTTACCTGCAAATCCACTACCATAAAAGATACACTATGTACATAAATAAGACACAAGCCGGTCTTTCCTAAAAGAAATACCTACCAGTTTTAGCATGCTTATAGTAGTTAATTCTAGGCTTAAAGACGATTAATTCAAGTTTATCTACTGGTTCATTTTCCATTATTTTCTTGTTATACTTTTTTCTTTTCTGATTGGTGTCTGCTTTAAACACAATTTAAAATCTTTAAAAAAATAGGCTAATTAAAATTTGTGAAAAAGTATATATTAAGTGTGACTGATGATATCACTCATTCGAATACATACTTCTAATACATTAACGTTAATTTCAAACTGTAGATAGTCAGTCTTTAAAATTTTCTTAGAAATACACATTTATGTTATTAAAGTATTAAATGACCATTAAAGAAGTTCTAAACTGAGCACGTGTCAACTGGACAAGTGCAACACGCAATGTAAGAGAGAATTCATATGTATATTATTCCAATCTCTCACTAATATTATTTTATGCGTTCATTTCACTATTTAAAATATACGAGGTATGGCAAAAATATAATTTTCTGTTTAATTTAATTTAATTTTATACTCTTATAAGGGGTTTTCCAATAGGGACTTGACAACTTTTAATTCAATTTGTGAACGCACCCTTTCACTAATCATCGAACTGTCACTGTCAATTTATTCAGTAAACTTAACATTTTCATCATGGTAAAGTACACGAACGAACAATGTCTGCAAATTATAAAAATTTACTACAGAAATTCGGAGTCGGTGACCGCTACTTTAAGAGCGTTAACTCCTATTTTCGGTCGTAATTCTCGCCCTAGTAGACAGGCAGTAACAAGTTTAGTGCAAAAATTTGAGTCTACATATTCGTTGTGTGATGTTGCCGTGCCAGTGAGACAACGGGTTGGTCGAAGTGTCGAAAATATCGCTGCCGTTGAAACGTCCGTAGCAAATTATCCAAATCAGTCAATTTCACGGCGTTCTCAAGAGTTGGGCATCGCCCAGACCACTTTATGGCGAATTTTGCGTAAGAATCTTGGTTTACACCCATACAAGATCAAGCTGACTCAAGAATTGAAGCCGGTGGACCATTTGAAGCGACGTACGTTCTCCGATTGGGTTCTGGAAAAGATGCGCCAAGATGATCAATTTCATCGCAAAATCATTTTCAGTGACAAAAGCTCATTTTTGGCTCAATGGGCGCGTTAATAAGCAAAATATGCGTTATTGGTCGGGTGAAAATCCACATGTGCTTCATGAAACACCACTTCATCCACAAAAAATAACTGTTTGGTGCGGTTTGCATGCCGGCGGCATCATAGGGCCATATTTTTCGTCGACGATAATGATCGTCACGTTACTGTGAATGGTAATCGTTATCGCGTCATGATTACCGATTATTTTTGGCCCGAATTGTAAGATATGGACTTGGACAACATGTGGTTTCAGCAGGACGGTGCCACAAGCCACACAGCACACGTTAAAATCGATTTATTGAAGAGTAATTTTGATGAGCGTGTTATCCCAAGAAATGGACCAGTCGATTGGCCGCCTCGTTCGTGCGATTTAACGCCTCTAGACTTTTTTCTTTGGGGCTACGTCAAGTCATTGGTCTATGCCAACAAGCCGACAACGTTGGAAGAGCTCAGAGCCAACATTGAACGCGAAATAGTAGCCGTTTCGGCCGAATTATGTGGCCGAGTCATCGAAAATTGGGTCCAACGAATCGACCGCTGCAAACGTGCCCGCGGTGGCCATATGAAGTCGAGTTCCATTCATAAATGTTTTGATTGTACTTCAACCCGATAATAAAGTGTTTGAAATATCTCAAATGGTCTGCATTTTATTTTGAAAAAAAGTTGTCAAGTCCTTATTGGAAAACCCTTTACATGTTATCTCCTTCAGTGTAGTTTCTTTGCACTATACATTTGCAGGGGTCGTTGTTTTCAGTTTTCACAGCAGTTCTGGAACCATGGAATCGTCTACAGCTTCCCGGTTACGCTCATTTAGATGTTGTAGACAGTAGCAAAATTACGTTCTTTCATGTGCGTTTGAATCATTGGGACCAGGCGAATAGTGGGGCTTGGGAATCAAGGGAATCCATTTTTTTCGTAAAAAGCTGGTTGATGAAGAGCCGTATGGCAGAAGGCGTTGTCATGGTCGAGCATTCAAAAGTTCGAAATGTCCTGTTTGACGCGAAGCGCACTTTTTGTTAACCCTTCAAGAACTTTTTTATACTTTACACAAAACCCTTTTTTCTAAACGACGTTGATACTGTTAAAAAACAAATCAGTAGATGCTGATTTGTTTGATTTTTGATTTGCTTATTCGATTTGTTTGATTTTTGATTTGCTTATTCGAGCATTCTTCGGTCGAGAAAATTTGTTTATGTGCCACTTTTGACATTGTCTATTCTATTTTTAGACACGATTTTGGTACACACCTTCCTGATGTCTAAATTTTGAGTCAAAATGTAATGAAGAGAAACTGGTTTAATTATAACTCATTACTCATTATTTTCAATGTTAGTTGATGGTCTGATTTTACAGAAGCCGTCACTCTATCCACAGTTTCCTCAGTTTTCGATGTGGAAGACCTTTTTGAAGCGAATTTCGTCTTCCACTGCTTCTTAGCTATCTATAAATGCTTTGTGCCCCCGAAAACCTTGTGCCCTCGATAAAAAATGTTCTACATACGCTCATTTCAATTGTCCTTATGTCAAATTCGCGAATTCGCGAAGCTTAACACAAAATTTAATGGCACACCGTTGCTCCAAATTTCGTGGCTCCATTTTCTGAAAAGTACTACAGAAGCACAACTTCACCTAACGTGCTCTCTAGCTTCTGCACAAGGTAGAAACTATAACTGGGCATATATGAACCTACAAGCTATGTAAAGCTGAAGCTCACAATGTTGCCAGATAGCTTTCAATATCATTACTCTCTCATTACTTTTCTACCTCAGCTTGTATTTGTAATAATAAGCCGAAAGAATTTTGACTCACCCAAAGTCCTTTCTTATATATTTCAGCGGTTCTCGACTTTTTAATATATGGAACGCAACTTTCCAGTCTCAATTACGTCCTTTTCTAGTAATATTTTGGTGGTATAATATATTTTTCTATATCTATCCTTCTTTTTCTACCAATATATGACAACAAAACCACACGAATTAAAAATAACAACACATTTGGCGGTACTGTTGTCTCTTCATATTTTTAGCATTTCCGCGAAGAATTGCAATCTGTCAAGAATGTTCTATAGATACACCTGTTAATTTAATTGTAAGTTAAGCTTAACTCTTGTCATTTATTCTGGTATCGGACTTAATTACTAGAAAAGCGTAACAATTCGAATTGTATTGTAAAAATAGCCAACTTTTAGGCATGAAATCACTAATAAATTTTTAGTTGGGCCCAAACAACTATCAAAAAATTACGAAGCATTAACGAGCATACAGGAAATCCTCGTTCTAAAATTCTGATGAATATTTACATAATGGACTCACGAGAATTTAAATAAACAAGAAAAGAAACCTTTGTGTGCTATTTGTACTAAAAACTCATAAAACTTAGAAGACATTTTGGACATTCTGTAAACTAAAATCGAACGACAACCAAATACATATTTTTTAAAAAAGTTCAATTTCTTGATAAAAAAATCTATTAATTTCCTATAAAGTTGCATATCAAATAGCTACATACAAAGAATCGTACGATTTTGAGGAAGAATTCATCCTACTAACTGCAACTCAAACTGTGAAAATTATGTTTGGAGACAATTTTTCCAAATAACTAATATCTCTCTATCAAATGCCACCCATAGCTTTAGTCCAAATTGTATTATAGATTTTTTTTTAATTCAAGTTGACGAAAGAAGAAATAGCCGCTGATTGACATTTAATTACTTATCTTCCATTTTCTCATACAAGTAGTAGGGAGCTATCTCCTTTTGAAAACTCATAAGTATAGCACTTGTAATATACAATATATTGGATAATTTTTAAGTGATGCAAACATATTATGGGCAAATTGTGTTAGAAGTTGTGCAAGGAATATGCCATGTTCAAGAAAGATCTCGAAACGTACAAGCGTTATGTAAGCAGCAAAAATATATTTAGTGTATGCGGACACATTGCATAATTCACAGAGGAGCTATAATAATATGATTGTTACCCTTACATTTAGTAAATGCATTGAATTTTCATCCCCAGAATTTTTAAAGTAGATACTGAGTTCTGTAATCACTGTAGGATTCAGAATGCTTAAATCCACCCAATCAAGATAGTTTTGTTTTATTTATTAGCAATACGGACCAAGTGGGTAGGACCACTAGGGATGTTGTGTGTTTGGATATCGGTAGGATTGTGATTATATTTTGGACATGGCTCCTCTGAGTTATAGGAAGAAAGAGGAAACCAAGGCTCGCGTGGGCAGGATCGCTTCCCTGAAGTAAACCTGTCCTCTACCAGGTCGGCTGAAAAGTCCCCGGTCTGACACATAGATGGCGCTACTGTTATTAAATCCATATGTTTTTTTAGATGGTACTAACCTTCAAACGAAACGTGTCAAAATTTGACAGCAATCCAACCATTAGTTACTGAGATATTGCGTTAAGAGTGAAGCTACTTTTGTTATTTAAAAAAATGGAAAAAAAAGAATTTCGTGTGCTGATAAAGTACTGCTTTTTGAAGGAAAAAAATACCGTTGAAGCAAAAGCATGGCTTGATGAGGAGTTTCCGGACTCTGCGCCAGGAAAATCAACCGTAATTGATTGGTATGCTAAGTTTAAACGTGGTGAAATGAGCACCGAAGACGGCGAACGCAGTGGACGGCCAAAAGAGGCTGTCACCGACAAAAACATCAAAAAAGTTCGCAAAATCATTTTAAATGACCGTAAAGTAAAGTTGATCGAGATAGCTGACATCCTAAAGATATCAAAGGAACGTGTTGGACACATCGTGCATGAATATTTGGGCATGCGGAAGCTCTGTGCAAAATGGGTGCCGCGCGAGCTCACATTCGATCAAAAACAACAACGAGTTGATGATTCTGAGCTGTGTTTGAAGCTGTTAAATCGTAATAAAACCGAGTTTTTGTGTCGATATGTGACAATAGATGAAACATGGATTCATCACTACACTCCAGAGTCCAATCGACAGTCAGCCGAGTGGACTGCACGCGATGAACCGGCTCCAAAGCGTGGAAAGACGCAACAGTCAGCTGGAAAAGTTATGGCGTCAGTTTTTTGGGATGCGCATGGAATAATTTTCATAGATTATCTTAAAAAGGGCCAGTCCATCAACAGCGACTATTATACAGCGTTATTGGACCGTTTGAAGAACAAAATCGCAAAAAAAACGGCCCCATATGAAGAAAAAGAAAGTGCTGTTTCACCAAGACAATGCACCGTGTCACAAATCAATGAAAACAATGGCCAAATTAAGTGAATTGGGTTTCGAATTACTTCCCCATCCACCGTACTCTCCAGATGTGGCCCCCAGCGACTATTTCCTGTTTGCAGACCTCAAGAGAATGCTCGCCGGGAAGAAATTTAGCAGGGATGAGGAGGTGATCGCCGAAACTGAGGCCTATTTCGAGGCTAAAGACAATTCGTACTACAAAAATGGTATCGGAAAGTTATAAGAACGCTATAATCGGTGTATCGCCCTCGAAGGCAACTATGTTGAATAATAAAATCGAATTTTGCCAAAAAACTGTGTTTTACTATGGTAGACCGGGGACTTTTCAGTTCGACTGTTACTTGGACCGTAGAGGAGTGTCTACCCGCTACCCTTTGGTGGGATTATATATGCATTTTACACTTACAAATTGTAAACTCCAATTAAATTCTACATTCTCATAAATAGTTTGAATATATGATAGTTCAGTCGTCGTTTTGAAAAGATTAAACGACTAATTTTATCGAAATAATACACGTCTATATACTCTTATACTGAACACTACTGCAAACGTAGGCATTAAGATGACAGGATTATAAAACCTTCCCTTCATTTATTTAATGTCGCCTCCAAAAAAACATTTTGCAGTTTGCAAAATCGTTTTGACGAAACAGGACTAAAAACTTTAAGGATGTCAAAATATCATTTGTTAGCTAATTGTTTAAAATTTTGAAATGGCCCAAAACTTTCTGCCCATTTTTTTTCCCTAAAACTTTCAGTGACGTTTATGTTTTCTACAACAATTCTTTCTTTGTACATTTCTCTTAATTTTCGACTTTAAATACCTGTTTTTGTTTGAAAAAATCTCAACTGGTAATTTTATAAACGTTCACGCTGTATATATACCAGGTTAAATTTATCAAATTACATTTACATATTCGATACGGCATTGAAATTATGTTTTAATAAACTAAAAATGAATACGTTATCCAAATAGCAACAGTCATACATATGTATGTAATGGACAAGACGGACTTATGTTAGATTACGTAAATAAGTAGCCATAAAAGCTTAAAGCAGTATGTACAGGAAACATAGGCGGTGGTAATTCAAAAATCACTTTCAGTTTTCTGATAGATTTATCTCATTTTCTCCATTTTTATCTTTTATGGACTCTTTATGATATACACACAGTTTCGTTATAAAATCGCTTTAATTATGTGCCATAGAAAAAATAATAAAACCATCATAAAATATATTATTTTATTGTCGATTTCATAAGACGACATATCGGATACTAAACACTTGTAAAAGTCATTTTATGTATGTTTATATGGAGTGGCAAATTAGCAATCTTAAAAGGTACGGGATATAATGTTGTAAAATGGACAAGGAAGCAATGTTATTGCGTTATAAAATTGTACTAAATTAGAGGTCGATTCTAATAGTGAACAGTAAAAAATGAAAAAAGATTTCGTACCAAATTAACTTAATTACAAAAATTTAATTTTGAGGCAATTATTATTATAAACTAATCTGTGAAGTAGATCTTACATTAAGTAAATTTCAATTACTGCATATTTGAACACAAAATTAACCGGAACTAATAATTTAAATATTATATTTGCACAGTATTACTTAGTCTTAGCTACATATTTCAAAGAAAATTTGTAATTTGGTAGTGAAAGAATAGAAATGCCTCTAATTAGATCACAAATAAGACCAGTTTACAAATTTTACTTTTTGTCTATCACTGCGAAATTCATAGCTGATGAAACTTATTCATAACACGCTATTTTCAAATCTAACGTTAAAATCTTTTAAAAAGCGTGTTTCAAATTGCGCGGTTCTTTTTAAGAACAAATAAAATATAGATTGCGCACTGAATTTGTCTGGGTATGTGGGCATTTAAAAAGTGCGATGTATGACATTTAAAAAAACGGCTTCGTGCACGGTACAACAACGCGTTCAAATTGTCGAATTATTAAGTCAGCGTTCTGTGAAAAGAGCTTTTAGAAAATTACGTGAATTTTATGGTTTACATAATCGTCCATCTAAAAGCACTATTGGTCGAATTATAAAAAAATTTTAAGAGACCGGTTCATCAAAAAAGTGAAAAATACAGTCGTAGTGGTCGTTCACAAGAAAATATTGGTTTGGTTGGTGAAAGTGTTGCTGAAGATCCTGAAATGCCCATTAGACGACGTTCACAACAACATGGACTTGGTGGATCAACAACATGGCGTATTTTACACAAGGATTTAGCTCTGAAGGCATATAAGGTTCAAATAACACAGGAACTGAAGCCATTAGATCATTTAAAACGTCGTTCATTTGTCAATTTCGTCAATGAACAACCAGCTGATTTTTCTCAAGAAATAATATTTTCCGATGAATCACATTTTGAACTTGGTGGGTATGTTAATAAACAAAATTGCCGTATCTGGGGTGAGGAAAATCCACGAATTATTCATGAGAAACCTATGCATCCTAAACAAGTTACTGTTTGGTGTGCATTATGGTCAGGTGGTGTAATTGGACCTTACTTCTGTGCAAATGCTGCTGGTAAAGCTGTAACTGTCAATGGTGATCGATATCGTCGGATGATAACCGAATTTTTGTGGCCTGAATTAGTAAATATTGATCTAGAGGATATGTGGTTTCAACAGGATGGCACTACACCTCACTTTGCACACGAATCAATTAATTTATTGAGAGAAAAATTTCCTAGACGTCTAATCTCAAGAAACGGTGATGTTAATTTGCCACCAAGATCATGTCATTTGACCCCGTTAGACTATTTTCTTTGGGGTTATGTGAAAAGTCAGGTTTATGAAAACAATCGACAATCAATTCCTGCTTTGAAAGATGAAATTATTCGTGTCATTGGTGAGATAGAGCGTCAATTATTTCAAAATGTCATTGGCAGATATTATTTTTCGCATATAAATGTCATAACTGATACTTAAATTACCAATAAAAAGTTTTTGAAACCGAATGTAAAGGGTGTTTTAAATTTCGTGGTTTTTTTAAAGAATAAATAAAACACATAATTTTAATGTATTTTATTTATTCTTTAAAAAAACCACGAAATTTAAAACACCCTTTACATACATACATATATAGTTACTTCGATATCTTTTTCATAGTTTATGTGTATTTATTCGTTGATAATGTGCATACTTTAAACAGTATCACTGTGTTAAGACTATTAACGGAAGTTCTTCCGCCATGGGTAGTTCAAAAAGATGTCATTTCAACAACCCAAAACATTTTTACTATATATGTGGGGAATATGTATTCAAAGATTATAGAAAGAATATTTCTGAATTCGTTAAAAGTACCTATTTGCGTACTTGCGGTATTTTAAGCATGTTCCTGGATAAAAATGACAAACCCTGGGCTCTCAGTTGTATTTTCGAATGGTGTATTGCATACTTAAGATTATGGAAGAACGGCAAACGAATTGCCTTTAAGCCAAGTTTAAAGACAGTTTGTTTGCCAGTCCAACCCGACCCAGCTATTTAACGAGAACCAAAATCATCTAGACGATTGTTATTTTTATATTCGACATAAAGGGTGGGAACAGAAAAAATCGTGCTAAATGAGTATACAAATGCTAAGTCTGTGCAAGATTCAATTGAAGTCCCAGTTCCATCGATTTCGATTGCTGAGAATAAATTACTCTTAGTGAAAGATGGTTTAGAATTAAGATCACAAAAAAATGATACTGACCTTGAAAGTTTATCAGACGATAAAACCCATCGCTTTTCGCTGATTCAGCTGGATGATCTTGTAAGAGAATTGAAACTCTCTAAATAAACCCCTATTGTTGACATAACGATTGAAAGAAAAAAATTTGCATAGGAAAAGAGTTCCGAGTTTTTGTCCAAAAACACAATCTTTTTGTTCTCATATTAAAAGCTTGTTGATAAAAGTAGGTTTAACACAATATGACCCAAATGAATGGTGTTCATTCGTTGACTGTTCAAAATGTAGTCTCAAATGCATTTAGTTACATAACGGAAATAAATATACCAGGATATCCATTGCTCACAATATTGTTAGTAAGTTAAAGAGAAGATACTGTAACATCTCATCAGTTTTAGATAAAATAAAGCATCAAGTAACACGAGTGGGTAATTTGTGTTGATTTAAAAATGGTGCACATTCTTCTCGGTCAACAAAGCGGTTCCACTAAACTTCCATATTTTATGTCTTTGGGACAACGGAGCTAAACAAGAACGTTGTTTATTTTTATTATACAATAAAATTGGGAATCGTGAATTTGTTAAATCTCTTGATAATTTAACTGTGGAAAAGATTGATAGTATTTTTAATGGTCCCCAAATCAGGCATCTTATGAAGAATATCAAATTTAAAAATTTGGTGACGGAGCTGGAATGAAATGTTTGGACAGCTTTTGTCTCAGTAATGCAAAACTTTCTTAGAAATCGAAAATCAGAAAATTATATTGGACTAATAGAATATCTACTTTCACACTTAAAAGATATGGAACATCTAAGCGAGGAGCAGCAAGAACGGATTCATCAGGATTTACGCGTTTTCAGGGTTTCTGGGGTATGCATATGATTTCTGACTATTGCTGTAATAAGTCTGCACATTAGAGCAAAGTTTAAAACGAAGTTTTTTGAAACTTAACTTAATTAATCTTATTTTTTAATAAAGTTTTTCTTCTTAAGTACATGTTTCATGGCATCAGATATTGTGTAAACTAGTGTAATGTTTCTTAACACAAATCACACTGAATAAATAATAATATTATAAATAGAGTTGACACTGTAGGCAACATGCATCGCTGACCGCACATACCTCTAACTACAATGATGCAAGTAATAAATGTAAATATACAGTCACACTTTTAAGCAGCGGTTTCAGTATGCAGATGCACAAAGTGGATAAGATCGGTTAAATATTTGCAGCATCTGGTGTGTTTCACAGTTTCTTCATGTAACATGTAACATGTGTTCGTTATGAGGAATAAAAATTTTCATAAAACCGTCCAACATATAATGATGAAATTCTCGAATAATTAAAATAATCTTCGTTAATACTTTAACGCATCTGTATATTCACTATCCCCAAAAATTTGTGTTAATCTGATAAAATCTGCATCTAATATTAGATTAATGTCATTGCTAAAGTAAATAGTCTGTTAACGAAAAATGAAGTAGTCACTAGCCTTCTATTTGTTAGAATAATTTGGACACTGACGCAATAATCGTAATAATCATTTTAGTCTTTCAATAATTACTTATTATTGCTTGAACATACAACGAAATAAGATTTAAGTAAGAAAACTTAATTGCGATTTATTCTCACTGTACCCATTGCAAACTTATGTAAGTACATATACTATATGTATGTGCATACATACAGATATACATATAAGCTTTTTAATTTCTTAAGCGATTTCAATTAATCCAGTATATCATTATACGATGTTAGCATTCAGCGAGTCTTCTCGTAGTTGTTTTATTGCATTGTATTACTGTACTATAAATGAGGTAGCAATAGAAACAGAAGTCAAACACTTAATCAGATTATATAAATCACGAATCCTCTACGAATTGAGAGTCATGCTTGCACGTATTGCTTGTACTTTGCGATAGGAACAAATAAACATATAAGTAATATAGAATGTAAGCGTTTTTTTAAGTAATTGTAGTACATCACGATTTTGTGTTTGCAAACACATGTACATAATTATATAAATACATATATGTACATGTATTTTACAGAACAAATCTATTTCATCAAGTATTTATGTAACACTAAATGTATTTGGTAACGTTGGATTTGTTGAGTAAAGTGTAAAAGTAGTATCTAAAAAATATTTTTTATCAATTGAAGTAATTTCTATCTACTTAAACACATTACTTATCCATTACGTATCTATCTTTGCGAGAGTAAGAAAGTTAGGGTATTTATTGTTAGTCTTCTCCAAATATTCAGATTGTCTTATTTTTTGCCATTTCGTTCCTCTCATTAATTTCCTCCCAGCGGTCCTCCTATCATGTTTACCTTAGTACGAGGGAGGGTTTTTATATTCGCGGAATGGGGGACAAGGGGTGGAAATAAAAAAAACCAAATTATTTTTCTTTTTCAATATATTCACTTGCAAGACGGATACATTTTTCACATCTTTCAATTAATTTACTTATACCCTCATAAAAAAATTATTTCTCTTTATCTGCAAAATACGCCGAAACTGCCTCCTTGACTTCATCATCGGCAGTAAATTTTTTACCCCCCAACTCTTTTTCATTTTCGGAAACAGGTAATAATCACTCGGGGCCAGGTCTGGGCTGTAGGGTGGGTGATTCACAATTTCGAAGACCACCTTATGCAGGGCAGCTAACACAACGCGGCTCTTGTGGACGGGCGCGTTGTCGTGCAAAAGCAGAACACCTTTTGTCAATTTTCCCCGTCTTTTCTCTTTAATGGCTTCTTTTAGTCGCTCTAATATTGAAACGTAATATTCTCCGGTTATAGAAACACCTTTATCATTATAATCAATCAACAATATTCCTTCCGAGTCCCAAAATACCGTTGCCATGAGTTTCCTAGCTGTAGAGCTTTCCCACTCTACGCGCTGTTGTTTTTGCGGCGGCGTGAGCATTCTCGGCACCCATCTTGCGCTGACCTTAGACATGTCGAGATGATCGTGTAGGAAAATTGTTGTATCGGATACTCCAACCATTTCTGCGAGTTGTTTCTTCTTTAGTCGAGCATCTTCGAGTACAATTTGTTCAACTTTTTGGATAAGTGCTGGCGTGGTCACCTCAATGCTCCTGCCCGGCCTCGGGTCGTCTTCAAGGGATTCCCTTCCTTGCTTAAATAAACTATGCCACTTGTACACCATGGTTTTTCCTGGACAAGAGTCGCCGTAAACCAATGACATCTCATTCATTATGGTCGCGACTGATTTTCCTTGCCTGGTAAGGAACTTTATAACGGCACGATATTCGATTTTTTCCATATTTCACTTTTCACTCCTGATTATGTTACTTGGTTGACGATAGCTCAAAGACTAACTGTCTAATAACAATGAAACTTCGTATTTATACTAATCATGAGTCGCTGCACAAGCCACGCCCCCAATGCGCCTACTCACCCCTCTACAACCCGCTCATTCCGCGAATATAAAAACGCTCCCTCGTATATCTCTCTTTTTAGCCGGCCTTACTTTGTCAACTTTCCTGACATTTTCTTTATGAGCTTGTACCACCGCAGTTCTCCCTCTTTCATAGTGTCCGCTATTGATTTAATCTTCAAACTATGTCTATACGACATATTTGTAATATTGTCCATTAAAGTTTCACCCCTACTTTTGCTAAGAATCTCATTTCTTCAGATGCTCTTTTCTTTCGCTGTCTTTTTATTATAACTGGAGTACTAGATTTATCACTTTATTATATATACGCTCTCTTCTTTTGAATTCGCTTTTTATACTGCTGAAAGTATTTCTTTTATTTTACCATGCCGTTTGTACCTAGATATCTAAATATCTCAACTTATTGCAGCGCTTCACTTTCTTAATATACTTTTTTTATTTTTTATATTCCTGTTAAACATTTTTTTATTCTAGACTATTATGTATTGTGTACATAGCATATGTACATACTTCTAAGATTCCTTTCTTTGTCTGTTCACCGCTATTCGACTTCAAAGATTCTACTATCAAAACTACAGAGGGCAGCACGGACAGTACCATCCTTAGTTGAATTTGATGGAGCCTGTGGTTGATTGACTTGATCAATAAGGTTGATGTATAACCCCTTTCCACAATTAACTATTTGTAAATTCTGTATACGCATTTCGACAACCAAGTTGTCATCATCAGCAGATAATTTCAAAGTGTCGCACCTGGTAAAACACGGCGAAAAAATTGTACGAAAAAATAAACTCCGTACGCGATCCGCACCGTTCAAAACCAAGATGTGCACTGTGTCTGTTTCACAAGATTTTTAAAAAATACTTTTACTTAAACTAACATGCACTACATTGAAAAAGGTTATTATGGTCAAGCAAGTGATTTATGTGTGTTTTATGATATTGTTCCTCCTGTCTTTCAGTAGAGAGAAAAGAGGGGTTTGCAAGGGCCCGGCGTCATTAAAGTTCACCACATGGCTTAAATTCTTTAAGATGTGCATGCTTTCATACGCGTCCAGTTCGCGATAATTGTACACGTTCTTTATCAAATGTAAACAATCCATATTAACACTGTGGTTATTTTCTAATACATGTCTCGCTATACCCGATTTTTCCGGTCGGTTGAATTTTATGTGCGAAAGGTGTTCTTTATACCTGGTTTCGATCGATCTTTTAGTTTGGCCGATGTATTGTTTATTGCACTCTAAACATTCAATTCGGTAGATTCCCGATTTTTTATTCTCTTCAATTTTGTCTTTTGCATTTCCTAAAAGCATTTTAAGGGAATTATTAGGGCGGGAACAAACTTTAAACCCGCGATCTTTAAAAATACTATTCAGATTTTTTGTCACACGATGGAAAGGTAAACAAACAAAATGCTTTTCCCGATTGCTCTGTGGTGAAAGACATGTGGTGTCACGGATTGTTTTTCTTATGTTGGCCTTTCTGATTAATCCATTGATTATTTCCGAATCGAAACCGTTGTGTACCGCGATATTCTTAATGAGGTTCAATTCTCTTTCATATCTTACTTTTGTTAGTGGGAAATTGATCAAACGTATTCCTTTATTTAAGGAATAAAGGAATACGTGAGATTAACAAACCTTTGCATGTCCCAAAATTGTTTTCAGTTCGAAGGGAAGTTCTATGAACAAAAACAGGGAACTGCAATGGGCAATTGTCTTTCTCCATTCATAGCGGACCTGTTTATGAGTAACTTTGAAATAGAACTAAAAAATAAAGCTAAATATTTTCCAAGAATTTGGGTCAGGTATGTCGATGATATTTTCGCGGTTTTCAATACACAAAAATGCAACTTAAATGATTTCGTTAAACAGTTAAATTCAAAATTCCCGACAATTAAATTCACAGTAGAAAAAGAAAACAATGACAAGTTGCCTTTTTTGGACACCTTAGTTATTAGGAATGATCTCAAAATAGAAATTGATATTTTCCGAAAAGAAACCAATGTCAATAGATTCATTACGGCTGACTCAAATCACAGCATGCAACAGAAGATGGCTTCATTCAATTTTCTGATTAATCGTTTGATCAATTTCCCACTAACAAAAGTAAGATATGAAAGAGAATTGAACCTCATTAAGAATATCGCGATATACAACGGTTTCGATTCGGAAATAATCAATGGATTAATCAGAAAGGCCAACATAAGAAAAACAATCCGTGACACCACATGGCTTTCACCACAGAGCAATCGGGAAAAGCATTTTGTTTGTTTACCTTTCCATCGTGTGACAAAAAATCTGAATAGTATTTTTAAAGATCGCGGGTTTAAAGTTTGTTCCCGCCCTAATAATTCCCTTAAAATGCTTTTAGGAAATGCAAAAGACAAAATTGAAGAGAATAAAAAATCGGGAATCTACCGAATTGAATGTTTAGAGTGCAATAAACAATACATCGGCCAAACTAAAAGATCGATCGAAACCAGGTATAAAGAACACCTTTCGCACATAAAATTCAACCGACCGGAAAAATCGGGTATAGCGAGACATGTATTAGAAAATAACCACAGTGTTAATATGGATTGTTTACATTTGATAAAGAACGTGTACAATTATCGCGAACTGGACGCGTATGAAAGCATGCACATCTTAAAGAATTTAAGCCATGTGGTGAACTTTAATGACGCCGGGCCCTTGCAAACCCCTCTTTTCTCTCTACTGAAAGACAGGAGGAACAATATCATAAAACACACATAAATCACTTGCTTGACCATAATAACCTTTTTCAATGTAGTGCATGTTAGTTTAAGTAAAAGTATTTTTTAAAAATCTTGTGAAACAGACACAGTGCACATCTTGGTTTTGAACGGTGAGGATCGCGTACGGAGTTTGCTTTTTTCGTGCAATTTTTTCGCCGTGTTTTACCAGGTGCGACACTTTGATGATGACAACTTGGTTGTCGAAATGCGTATACAGAATTTACAAATAGTTAATTGTGGAAAGGGGTTATATATCAACCTTATTGATCAAGTCAATCAACCACAGGCTCCATCAAATTCAAAGTACCATCCTTATCTTGCTGCTTCTTGTTTTGAATAATTTGTCTTTTCTACTAATTTTTGGTCTCATTATGTACACTATCAAGAATACCTGTTAGGAATATACGGGGTTATTGAAGATTTTAATGATGGTCATAACATATTCTCCATTAGGAGATTACTTTCTCTAGAGACAGGTAGGAGGTAAGTTTGATGAGTATGGTAGATGGTGAAATAGTTGATAGTTAACATCCTTAAGTTTAGAAGTTATTATTTCTACCGTACTTAATTTGGACAGAAGGAAGTACAGCTTTTTAAAACGTATGTATATTGCGCTTTGACGAAGTGTTTTCTGAGCTAAGTAGTAAATAGATACATCGTACTACTGATCTATATGAAGTAATAAAAGAAAAAACTGACCTCCAGTACTATGAGTATACATATGTCTAAATAAAGAGCAACGGTCGAAGAGGAGGATGGAATAGAGATGAAGATGGCCGTCTAAGAAGAGGATGGAATGAGGACCTATGTTAATACGTGCATGTTATCTATGAATGTCTATATGTGTTATTATGATATTATCTAATGATATTATTTACGCGCATTTATATAAGAATAATTGTAAGAAGAATAATTGTAAAACATCTAACGAAAAAGTTTGTCATACATATTTATCAAAGCACATGAAAGTTGTAAAGAACATTTTAAAAATAAGCAAAAGTTATATCCGAAAAGAGCTATTATTACTAAAATTCTTACAATTGCCTAATGTTTGAATCTATTTATGTAATAAATTTTATCGTAAATGCTTTTCAAGGGCCTAAAGGGATATAATATTAATATAATATATAATTTTAAAGCTTATTAATAAAATTGGAAATAAATTACATAATATTAAGGAAAAAGGTTGTTTAAACATTGTTTATATATTTTAAAAGCAGATACATAAAGAATTTTGATATAATTGAAGTAAAATGAATAAAATGTATTAGTGGTAAATTCATAAAGAGTGTTACTTTAAAATGGTAGATAACGTTAAATTATTATTAAAAGATTAGACAATGAGGTATTTAAATTTAAAAGGGAATTTCCTGGTTGAGAGTTACGAAAAGGAAGTTGAGAAAAACTACTATGTAAAAAAGTGAATTGTGTGGTAAAAATATAAATACATCAAAGGAATATTTTATATCTAACTCTATTGTTAATTTGTTATTTTGGAAATGAGTTATAATATTTAATAGCGAAATTCCTATCCCGATTCACAACTATCATACTTTATAATGTCTAAAGATATTGGATCACATTCAAGGATCGGTATATAATGTCAGGTGTAGTATTAAAAATTCTAACTTTAAAAATCATTTCTTATATGGAAAAATACGATTCGTGTGGCAATAAAACAAAAGTAAGTACAAATTTTTGGGAAATGTATTGATAGCTGAAATACTAAGTAACCAACTAAATCACTTGACCGGTATTATACGAATTTTCTATACATAATATTGTCAAAGGCGAGATATTTTCGTGAAAACTGAATAATACATTGAACATTTAATGTGGTATTATTATAATTGACAATTTCGCTTAAATAAATATATTCGTCCTTGTAAAATGACCCTTGCACCACGCTGTATGTTATAACTTTTCCATTTGTCTAGTGGCTACGACATTAAATACTTCGAATTCCTCGAGTATTACAGAGATTGGAATGAAATTCAAAATATTAAAATACATCAGCCTCTGAATAGAACGTTCTGCATAGGCTATGGTTCGCACAATATTAGTAGTGTGGACTCGTTAGTCGGAAAATTTTGGTATCTTAAAAAAGTATTTTTATCTGTTAAGATTGGATCGTCTCCTTCTGAATGATTTAAATCCGTGAAAAAAAGTACCGACCAATTTTGCTTTAACTACATATCGCGAATTTAAAATAATTCGAATCAATTTGCACTGAAAGATTACCAATAACGGTGAAAGATAAAAATTTATTTACAAAACTACTTAAAATTATCACTTGCTTTCTTCTCATACATTGAAGTAATTTGTAAAAATGAGTGTTAACATCGTAAAATTATTGGTAACATTAAACCTTAAATGAATAGATGTATATAGAATGTCGGTCTTTATGTTCATGCGAAAATATTGCGCAATATCGTGCAATATTAGTGATAAAAAGTGAAATTTCTGAATTAACACTTATTTTATCGCAATATTATTTACTCTTACTTCTAAAATAGCACAAGATATAAATTACACCGTAAACGATTTAATACCAGGAAATGATGCGATACTATGTATCGGGAGACAAATACACTTTTGTGGCAGTAAAATGAAATGCTAAAAGCCGAATAGATTGTATAGTATTATACATATATACATAAAATCCAACAGGAAATATACAGAAAATAACAACGAGAAAAGAAGCAGCGGAATCTAATCACAGATTGGTGGTAACAATACGAATAATAGAAAAATAGGAAGAGATGTTAGAATTTACCAGTCTACCAATACGAAGAAAAATGGAGTACAAAGAAGCAATAAGCGAAGAATTTCACATACAAAAAACAAAAAAACAGAATGAGTGCTGGATGAAAGTTGTGAAAGAAAACAGATAACCGATAAAATATGCAGAAAATGGAAATTTAATAAAAGATAATAAGAACAAAATGGTAAAACTATGAAATAAAAGAACTAGTAAATGAAAAGAAAACAACACGGAAGTAATCTATCCAAACAACATTAGTTAAAGTAACTGTAAAAGAAGAGAAAAAGAAGACTTGGAAAGAATTTTAAGAACAAATAACAGAGACACAAAATGAAAAAAATTCCGGTCATATATTAAAAGAATAAAAGAAGGCGAAAAGAAAGAAATAAAAGCAGTAAGGAATAAATATAGGCAACTGCACTACTACTACTATTATTACTTGAAACATTGAAAGAATTTTACACTAAAAAATTTAAAAACTCAGGAAGAAAAAATGGAAAAAGAAGAAACAGTATGACTACAAAAAAAAAACAAAAGTAGAATGAAGCCATACAAAAAAGTAAAGATAGGTAAAGTCAATGAAGAAGATGATATCACGCCCGGGATATAAGGTAGTTGAAGGAAAAGAGAAAGGAATAGATGTGGAACATACTAAAGGAAACACGGTAGAAGCAGAAGATATCGATAGAATAGGAAAATAGTTTAATAATACGATCGAACAAAATGTGGAAAGAGTGCATGATTTCATGAAAACTTCTATAAAATCTTCAGTGAGATTCATGAAAATTGAATTTGGAATACTCGAAACTTATAATTCATCAAATTTTTAACGAAAAACTTGTCCACTGCGAAGAGAAGCTCAAAGAAACGAAAACTTTATACATGTGATAACTGGTAATAAGAGGTACTGTGTTCAAGGCGATCCAAAAAGCAAATATCAAAGTCATGAATTAAGAATCACTAGATGAAAAAATTCCGAAAAGCTTCGTTGGGAGAAGTCGAAAGTCAAAACAGTGCTTATACTCTTTTTTAGGATAGGGAATTATACACAAAGAATTTTTTTCAAATTGTATAACGGTTAATTCAGGCGCATCGAAGTATTTAGTGTTCCCCAGTGTCCCACCTCAGCGTTAGTTAATTGTCGCTGAATTTTGATATTTCTTTGTGTTATTATTTTGGCCACAATTTGCGCCAACTAAATACTACTGTGGGCAAAAAATAGTAAGACTTTGTTTATAATTTTTAAATTCTTAATTTATTCTTCCAAATCTATTTCGTCCCCCTCAAAGTAATCCCCCCTGGCCCCAATACACTTGTGCCAACGTTTCTTCCAATTCTCGAAACAGTTGTTAAAGTCAGGAATAGCCTTCAATGCGCGTAGCGATTCACGTTTAATGTCTTCAATTGACCCAAAACGGTGTCCCTGGAGCGGTCGTTTGAGTTTGCTGAATAGCCAGAAGTCACACGGAGCTAAATCAGGCGAATACGGTGGTTGCGGCACGATATTAGTTGAAAATTTGGCGAAAAACTCACGAAGAATTAATGCAGTATGCGACGGTGCATTATTGTGGTTCAAAAACCAAGAGTTGTCGGCCCATAATTCTGGCCTCTTTTTACGAATAGCATTGCGCAAACGACGCATAACACTCAAATAGTATTCTTTGTTGACAGTTTGGCCGGTCGGAAGGAATTCGGAGTGCACCACACCTCGATAATCGAAGAAAACTGTCAACATAACTTTGATTTTTGACTTGCTTTGACGTGGTTTTTTGGGCTTCGGCTCACCTTTGATACGATATTCGGCCAATTGATCGTCTATTTTCGGGTCATAAGCGTAGATCCAAGTCTCATCTCCAGTTATGATGCCTTTCATTTTGTTTCGATAGTCGGAAAGCATTGTTTCACAGACGTCAACGCGACGCTGTTTTTCGAAAAAATTGAGTGATTTTGGAACAAATCGTGCTTTCACTTTTCTTAGGCCCAAATGATCTTTCAAAATGGTTTTCACTGACCCTTCCGATATGCCAACGATGCCAGTAAGGTCTTTGACTGTTAATCGTCGATTCTCGAGCACCAATTCCTTGATTCTATTGACGTGTTGATGTTGATGGCCGTCCTGAACGTGGTTCGTCGTCAACGCGTTCTCGACCCTTTTTGAATAATTTGTACCAATCAAAAACACTTGCTCGCGACAAACAATTATCACCGAAGGCCTTTTGCAACATTCTGAACGTTTCGGCACCAGAAATTTGATTCCGTACACAAAATTTAATGGAACTTCTTTGTTGAATAATTTCACTCATTGTAAAAATCGCCGAATGCACTTTTTGTACTTCAGAAAGACAAGCGTATACTAAACACTAATGATTATTTTGATGTGTCATTTGGCACAGATGTCACTGACAGTCATACCAACCTAGAAAAAAAATATTTCGACGAATGGGTTTTCGCCCGAAATTTAAATTAAAAAGTCTTACTATTTTTTTGCCCACAGTAGTACATTCTACTGTCAACGATAAGATATTTCAACACCAGTGCAGCAAACGATTAAGAAACCACTTAATGGACTTTTTGAACATCATAGTATAGACACGAGCTTATAACGCCAAGAGACTTGAGTTCGGAGTCCGATACGCCCTGCTGTGCGGAAAAGTTTTTCCTAATTTTGCTTTCACGTTTAAGCGAATATTTACAAACAAAGTTTTAAGTCATACCACGAGCGCGGGCGTAATAATAACTAATGATCTGCCAAACCTCCCTGGAAATGGCGTTAGACTGTTAGGCGATGTGACAATATGAATTATTATTATTAATATTTCGAATAAATAAAAGCTTTTGTTAGGATTTCTTAACTGGTTTAATTTTTTAAACCATTCCGATTATTTTTTGGAGCGAAGGTGTAAATTTATTACTACGTCGATTTTTATATTAAAAGTCAATAAAAAACAAAATTAAAATAACGAGTATGGAAATATATTTTTTATTTAACTTTTTTCAATCATTGCTTATTAAATACAATAGTCTCAGTTCATTATTATATTATACTTTCTATAGTAACAGAAGAAGGCTGACATTCTGCAACTGACATTAATATATTCAAAATTAATGCTTAATTACATTATTTGGTCGCTGATTGAAATAACAATTACTTTTCGTTAATATCAAACGATAAATACAAAATTATCCACAACAATAAAAAGTGCATATGCGCAGTACTATTGAATTAAATTTTTTCACATCACCTATTGAAAGAACAAAATACAAAAATCTCGAAATATGTCTTTCCTGTTTCATGGCAATCGTATGCAATTTATGTATGTATATTTGCAAAACTAACTGTACGCTAACAACTTAAAATGCAAACGACACAAATTTAATAATTCATTAACATAACATTATATGCAATTACATTCGATTTCTTGTATTTTTTGTATATAGTTTTCATAGGCAATTACTAGACTTTTTAAGTTTCTGTGTCAATTTACCTCTTTGGAATCAACAGCTTATAATTTCATTCGTTGCCGCCTGTTGTGAATGACACTCTAAAAGATGTAATTACAAGAAATTAACGTTTCACAGCCTGTCTTGATGTTCCACTCATTATTTGAACATATTATTAAACATGAATTGTGCAATAACAACCACAACATTCAATAGACACACATAAACCATGAAGTCAGTCGCACAACAAATTAAAACGCATAACTTGCGCGTGTAGATACAGGTGTTATGCGGTCGAGTTGGAATTTCAAAACTTATGTTTTGGTTTATTTGCCATTATGTATCTGTGTACAACTGACATACTTTGATAACACTGTAAGTTACAACCGTAAATTTTAAAAATATTTTTATACATTTATAGTTATTAATTTTAATTTTAAAAGAATTTTGTAGTAATTCTCTAACTTGGTCTATCTGATAATAACGAAACTATAATCAGAATAGTGTTTTCAAATTAATCGCCTGCAAAGGCCACCCACAGATGCTATCACTTTTTTTACTTAATTTATTTAAACAAAGTTTTTCGTTATAGCATTTCTTAGAATTCAAATTTAATCTATCGCAACAAATGTTTAGGAAAATTTTAAAGAAATGTATCAGAAGTCAGTTTTTGTTTCTTAACATTAAAAATCTTGTTACGAATACGTTATTTTTAAACGGCTAAGAAAATAGGTTATATTTGGATTCTAACCTATGGACTTATCCTTCTAGAAATTCAGAAACACTATTTTAAAGAGACGCAAATTGATTTAGAATAAATTTTAGCAATTAAACCTTTGCGACATTGACCTATATATTATTTGATCAAACCACGTATACGCCCGAATACGACTTATGAGTAGAACGCATAAACTTTGACATATATTAACGCAAATAATAAGGTATCATTTGCATACGTCTGCAGGTATATGCAAACGATTCTTCTTACTGCAATATAAAAAAGAATCCGTAGAATGTGGGCAAATGAACATTCATTTAGAGTCACAACGGATATAGGGCCTAGTATTATATAGCGACGAATTTACGTTACATTAAGATAATAAGTATCTGATTTAGCGTGAACCCGGCACACAGAATAACCCACGATTTTTCTGTGAAAGGTCACAATATAAGGGTGGAGCTATAATGGAATTGGCCGAAGTAAGTACTGGATTTCACGTCGACCTTCATTTCATAAAAAGTGAAGCTCTCCATTGATCAAAGACGTCTGGATGGAATTCTGCCACCCGTTGTTATTCCGTAAACAGTAACAATTGGAGAAGAATTAATTTGTATGGATGGTAAGACTCGTTTCCATCAAGCAAACATCGTGAACACCTAGATTGAAGAAGTTGGTTTAAAGAGAATAGAGTGGCCAGCCAATTCCACAGATGATTATCGAATAGAACATGCTTGGGATGTTATAGAGACAGAATTAAAAACTGCTGTATCGTGGAAAAATGGGATAATTCACCAATAATTGTTCGTTATGCTAATCCGGTCCATCCAATTAAGATGCTAAACATTTTAGGTGTGGAGACTATACGCATTATTAATCTCCTTTTTTGTAAGAATTATTGCAATAGAAATTCTCCAATATATGAATATTTCTGTATTTTTTCTACACTAAAAATGCAATAATTTATTCAAATCCTTGTTCATAAATATATTGAAAAACCTAATGTTTACATCACCGTTTTTTAATTTATTATCATCTTTATGATGTTTATTATTTTAAGTAGTGTACATAAAAACTCTTTACGGAAGTGACATCTTACGTTTTATGTATATTTTATATTATTATTATTTCTAAGTGAATAACAATGTGATTAATATACCCGTTCCTTCTTGTTTTCATTTCGATTAGTCTTGTAGATTCAACTGCATTTCAAAGTAATGAAATTAACGTCTATTGACACACAGAATTGTAAATATTTGTTAGTGTTATGTTCTTGTATTTCTTGTAATAATCTCTTTAACGTATTGTTGTAAAGTAAAAACTTTAATATGGAACGTGAAATACGAAATACCCGCCAGTCTAGAAAACGAATTACTATCATCACACTGCTTGAAGATGTCGAACAACAGATAATTTGTAAAATCATGTTCGTTCGACACCATTTCAAATAACACAAAATTATGAACAACAGTAAATACGACTGGTTTAACTAGGAAAAGAATCATTTTCAATAAAGAACCCACGACTCCACAGAAACGTTGTTGCTGTAGCAAAAATTAACGAATTAGGCTTCGATATGTTACCGCATCCACCTTATTTACCGGCTTTAGAACAGTCGGATTATTACTTTTTTGAACACCTAATAAATAGCTTGCAGGTGAGAAATTTTCAATAGACAACAATATTGGAAATGCTGCTCTAAATGTATCAAGGCGGCGGGATATTATGTTGAGAAACAATCGCATTTTCAAACCACAAAGTTCAAAATATTTACCCCTCTTGCTAGATTACTATTCAAAAGATGTTCTGTTCGAAATTGAAAAATTATAATTTTTCCTATTAAATCCAATGTAGAACTTGAATTTATTTACACTCCACTAACATTTTATTCAACAGTACATGCAACTATACAAAATTTCACCGAACGCACTTTACTCAATTAAATGTCACTTCCATTTGGACAACACTAAATTCACCTAATTTCATTAGTATCTCTTCGTATTCTTAAAATTCTTCCTTTAACAATGCCTCCATAAATCGAATTTAATTTTTATCCTTTTTCGAATTTATAAGTATTCCCATTATCGCATTCTCATACATAGAATTAATTTCATAACTCTTAATAATGTTACTCTATAATTGTTATTTATATGACATATTCTTCACGCCCGTTTCATTCAAACATACATAATTATTAGGTATTTATGTTGCAGTGTAATCAGAGACATAGACTTGTTAATTCTGTATACAGGTAGCAATTTATAAAGGATTAAATTTCACTTGCATGTTTCTACAATAGGGAAACGCAAAATATTGTCTTGTTTATCTGTTCAAGGCATCGTTTACAATTCCCTAACGGATGACTAACCTTGCGCTGTTTGTTAAGAAAACTATTGAGGCGTCTTTCTAAGAAATGTCTCTTACCGTCTCTCTAGGCAAAGGTACGAAATTTTGGCGCCCATATCTTTTGTTTGACTCCGCTTTCAATCTAAAATATTTACAAGCAGTCACGTGCAAACTCCATAATGTTGGTAGTTTTGTTGAAGTATATAATAATTCTAGAAGTATGTGACTGTTACTTACAATTCAAAACGTATATTATACCACATTTAACAAATGAAAAATATGTATGCGTTACATATTTATCAAGGAAACATCGTATTATTTTTTAAATAAGAAAAATCATATTTACAATATATTCGACTTGCCTTTTTTCGATAATTTTAATAATAATTGCTTTTTTTATTTCTTTTTCTTTTCAGGTGTTTAGTTTGACAGCTGTTTTGAATCCCGTATACTCACAAGAACACCTCAATACCACCCTGTTATTGTCTCGTTCGGAGAGGAGTAGTGCGTTCAAATTCGAAAATTGGTAAGTATTTATATATCTGATTCCATTAACGGAACTTTGTTTACTTTAATATTTGATTTTTAACATTGATAACAACTTAATTAATTAAAATGTTCAATTCGACACATAAACGCGAAAAAGTGTCACCAATGTATGAAGATGAAAATGTTCCAATCTAGAGATTTTTGTGCTGCCAACTACACAGATCAAAGTGCTCATAGTGTTTAAGATTCAATATATCCCCAATATGGCAAATTTTCACAAGAATTTTCACGAGAATTCATACAAAATAATCCTCTTGGGCTATCCCGAGAAAAAATTACAATAAGATTAAGATTACTTGAGACCTTTCCAGATCTATTGTGGTCCTTATGTCTCTCTGGAGTCTGTTGTTGGATTCTTTACACTTGCCTGTTGAAGTTGTCATTGATGACGGTTGGTTTTATCTCTATGTAATGTTGACTCTATTTCATCAGCTTTTGTACTTTAGCCTTGGAATTTTCATATCATATATGATAACTGATCGGACTCCGAATATCAGACCCACTTTCTACTCTCAAAATGCAGATGACTGGCTTGTATAGTCCATGGAGACTGGAATTTTCTCTGTACTTCTTTCACAGGCGACCGGGCAAATAATAGTCCGCCCAATTGGGTCAGTCTAAATACAAAGAAGTTGCGCGTGGCGGCTTCAACGAAACATTGATTGCCGCAATTCCTTGCAATTACATAACTATCAACGCATTGCCTTGCATTTTAGTTTGGATTTAGTTAAGGTTTCTCAAGAGTGCTAATTTACATACTCACACACTAGCTGTGAGTCCCCGAGGGGAAATGTACCAATAACAGGGGCTTATTATGTATAACTGGATCAACTGGAAACTTACTGCAAAAGAAGAGACAATATACTGTTACACAAACATTATTGCTATACAAAAGGAGAAACCGACATTTCGATTACGGCGACCTAATACTATCGTTCGTTTGTTCAATGTGTTCTTATTACGCATTTCACTTCATCCTGTGCTTTAAATTTTTTCAATCTTTTTATTTTCTTATTTTGCATCTCAATCTGTTATTTTGAATTTGTATTTGTCTTCATATTTCTGTTTTTTTTTTTCATATTAAGGTGTTTGAACGCTCATCCTTCTCGCTCTCCTTATTTGTATGCACGGCATCTTATTTTGAATTGTCACCAATTGAAATCTATGGAGTCTAACCTCCTAAGGTATCAACACCCCTTAGATAATAATAACTTCTTGCTTGCTACAGAGTGTTTCCATTAACCTCAACCTACTAACATTCATATAGTATAGAGATTCTTTTGATATTATTGTATATTACTGCTGACTTATGTTATTACTTTTTTCTAATCGATATTTTTTATATTGTTCTAATATTATTTCTGTAACGGCTTTTAAAATATAAGATTACTTGGAACTTTCAGATCTTTCCAAATTTTTTACTACATTCTGGATGTCTTCCTCTAATATTTTTCAAAAGAAATCCAAACTCTCTATTATAAATTAACACGAATTTGTTATTGCCGATATATTGTAAATCGTATTCTAAATATTAATTACATAATTAACATTAATGTGGTTATATTAACACTTTTACAAAGACGCCATTGTGAAACGTTAATGTACGATTTCTAGTTTATTTTTCCTGCTTTACTCTGGGAAATAACTGCATATTTCATTTAATATTTTCATTGGGTGAGTCCGTTCTTTGTTTTCTTTTCTTTACTTAAATCTCGATGTATTTCCATATTTACAAATGAACATTAGTCAATATGGAGAAGAAGGAAGTTATAGAAGGTAAATGATAAGAAATATGTGTTAATGTCTCATTTTAAAAGCAATAACGGAATAGTAACGCAAATAACACTTATTTTTTTATTAATATTTTAAAATGTATCAAAGCTAAGATAATCAGAAAATAAGGAGAATAATCAAACATTGACAATTAAATCATACAAGATAACCAAGCGAATATATTTATAAATAATATCGATTTCTATAATCATGATTAAATACGAAGAACAGAAATGAAATATAAAAAAATTGAAAACTATTAGCTCAACAAGATATCAAATTCTGTTATTATAATGAGCTACTTGCACTTTGCAAACAATTAGCTTAGCATTTTTTAAGTTAAAATCAATAATGACGGAAAATGTATTTTATTATTTCTTTATTTTTTTATTGTTTCAGGTACGAACCTTATTATAGTAAAGACGTGCCAATAAAGAACGCTGGAAAATTTCTAAAACCACGCGAGAATCAATCTCTTCTTCGGCAAGAGATAAAGAACAGAACAGGCGTGGACTGCTGCCCATCGGTATTGGAAATGGTCGAACCGGAAGGTGGTAAAAACCAAGACGATCAATACGTTGAATTGTACCGCGATGGCGACAACAGACAGCGTTTCTATGAATTATCCTGCCATCAGGACGTCCTGGGGAAACCTTGCAGGTTCATGGACCGGAAACTCCACAACAGCTCAAAGTGTGTGCAGAAATACAGCTATACCTACGCTTTGGTTAAGGATCCAGGTAGGAGACATCACCAGAGACCGAAGTATTTCCCCTCATTTCCAGCTAGTGGTTCTTCAGGTGAGACCAGATGGACGTTGGACTACATCAAGGTCAGGAGTGGATGCAGCTGTGTCGTTATGCCATTACAAAAGAACAAAAAGGTCAAGAAGCACCGGATGAGACACGAGGAAGATTGAAGAGAGAATTTATCGAAAAAAATCGCTTGATACCAAAGGAAAGGGGTCTCACACAAACGAAGAAGAAAGAAAGAAACCTTCGCGACGAAAATACGAACAGTTCTGAAAAAAGTGTACGAACAAATAAAAACAATTGAGTGTAGTTTGTAGGAATTATTTATTTTTTTCTTTTACCTGAATTCATCAGCGACTTCTAAAAGGACGACGTGTGTCATGTGACTATGTTAGCTCGATATTTTTACGATTAAATACGCTATGTTACCAGTGCATTTTTCTTTCAACAAATTCAGTATTCATCTCATTATTTTAATATTTAAACACATTCAATTTGTTGTTACTCCATTTCTGTTTATAATGGGGAGGAAATACTCAAGTTACATCGAATAAATTACGAATATAATTTTTGACAAATGATCTGCCAGAATTATGATTGTGAATACACTAAATTAAAAATGCATCATCGCGACTTATGGACTTACTATATTACTATTGTTATTAATTCGACTATATAATATATATAGGTATGTGTCATGTAAAATATATATATTTGTTATTTATTTTTGCTATGTGGTTACCTTTTTTTTATTATGAAAAAGAGAACTGATTTTTTAACTACAACGATGATTTACATAATATATACCCATTGATAGAATACAATTATAATTTTTACACAATTTGTTGATTTTATTAATGTAACAATAGTGAAACAATACGCTTGTTATACGGGAAACGTACAGATAAAATAAATATAATCTTGACAAAAGCTGTACCTCTATTATTAAATAAAAAAATGAGAGAAAATATTTTTTTAAAACTATAAAGATCAACCTAAAAAATTAAGTTTCAATTCATTTTTCCATTTGTCCTAAATATTTTTATTATTACATTTGATTATTAAATTTATAAAATTTCAAAATTTATATTAAATTGGTCGTTATTCTAATCATAGATATTGCTAATCGTTGGAAAATAAAAGACTTAAATTGTAATAACTACTGATCAAGTTAGCCATATTTAAATTCTTTTAAATCCCTATCATATTCTAAGTTTTAAGTAAATTTTGACAGACTATACTATAAGCACAATGGTTATGCGCATCTACATATTTAATCACGTGATAATGATGCGTGTGTACTACCAACAAGTAAAAAATTGCAGTAAATTGAAATCTAATTTTTTCTTTTTTAATTTAAAATTATTCATATTGTTATAAATACATATTTACTTTATACTTTATTATAAGAAAAAGTATATTTACATATTGTTTATCTGTAATTGGCGCCATCTCTGTTCCTTTATTTCATATAATAATTTTGTTACGGTATTTTTTCGGTTTACGGTATTTTCTTTTTAAAACTATACAATATTTACAGGACTACTCTTTCTATATTAAAATGAAGAAAGAAAACTTTGTTTTCTAGGTGATAGAAACCTGCTTTTGTTAATTTATTCAACATATTTTTTCGTTTTAAGACAGTTTAATATTAATTTACTTTAAATATGAAGAATGTATCATGAACACTAAGACGAAGTTTAAAAGAATGTACTTACTACACAAACTTTTTAATTAAAATATACGAGAAAAGAACCACCACCACAGAATCCATACCGCAAAATGTTACTAACTGCTTCCAATTTTACAAATTTTTAAAATATTGATAATGAATTACAATCTCCAATAACAATAAACAAAAAATTTCCTCAATTCTGAAATTGATTCAAATCTATTCGTTTCCGAGGTAAACATGTTTATTTGATTCGATTATGGATTTACAAAACTGAAGAATGTATTCGATTCATACTGATTAATAATTCTATTATCATATGCAAATAACAATAAATTCGATTGACACAAGAAAAAAAACACCCAAACATTTATTATTAAGTACCTAAAGTTAACAGGTACAAAAACCTAAAATAAATGTAAATTAACTGAGTATATAAGATAAAACCTAAGGACACTACTAGAACCTACATAGATGATCACATGTCAAAACCCAAAAAAATACGCCGCTCGTAATGTTGACATCCATGAATTAAACTAAAGTAGATGAAGCATCCATAGTTTGTGAAATAAAATCCATTTATGATGAATTTCGAATATGTACATTTCAAAATGACTATATTATTTGCAAATATTTAATATAAACACAATTTAAGATATTGATGTTATGTTATGGTCCATTCATAATTGCAGTATCCGTAATGTTGGTACAGTTACACACATACAGAGACTTTTACATACTTATTGCATTTTAGATATATACAATAATAGAATTTGCGATAACGTTGGCATTTTTTAATGTGACAAGTGTCTTAAAAAAGAAATTTATTACATTTTTATCGCCTTCTCAATCATTATTGAGGAGACTAACTTTTTTAATTTTATTCCAACTTAAAAACATGAATGTGACAGTAGTGTATGAAGTATGGTATCCTCCAAATAAATTCATCTTTTTTTCCAAACACAAATCCTTTATAGAAATCTTCATGTCTCTATGTAAATATAGCAACAAATTTGTATCCTTTAATTCTAGTTAATTTATTCTGATGAACTTCGTCTTTAGCATATCCACCTAAAAGAAGTGTAAATGTATTTGAATGTATTTTCTTGATGATCAAAGAATTTTGATGCTCAGCCTAGTTAATTTTTAGCTCATCAACAACAGGTAATACTGGTCTAACAAAAGAACAGATTTCTTCCAAAATACAAATCCTTCATAGAAATTTTCAATCGATTATATAAGTATAGTCTTGAAATATGTTTTTGGCGATCGATTAAGGAATTTTTTTGCTCAATCTAGCTAATGTTTTAACTCATCTACAACATGTGCAACTGTACTAACAAAACAACATCATTTAATCCAGTCCATACGGATTTTCCTTGATCTTCATCTTCAAAAAAGTACTTTTCAATTACACTTTTGTCTTAATTGAATTTTAAGTAATCCAAATTCTTAAATTTTATTTATTAAGGAATCCAAATGGCGTCGAATATCTGATGTGTAAAAGCAAATGCCAGAAAAAAAAGTCTCATTTGCATTTGTCTCTAATTTTCATTCAATAAAATTAAATCCCTGTTAATGATCGCAGAAACCAAATGCAAGACACGATGCTATAAAAAATACACTGCCTTATCCATTCATACGTTTCGGGAAATTATACGTAAATAGTTTGCTTCTAAAAGACTTTCATTTAAGTATAAATCAGTTAATTAAGTGTGAAAAATTTTTTTTGGAAACATATTTTTATAAGTGATATATGTTTATGATCAATTAAAACATTGTCGACATAATACTATATCTATCGTCATCAATGTTTAACTTCTTAATGGTGATTTTACACAATACACTAGTATCGCTTTCGTCAGTTCAATGACCAATTTAAACCCTATTTTTAGTTATGCGTAATAACAAAAAATTATATTATAATAAATTTAAAGTGTGCCGTCAACGAAATAAGAGATCCTAATTTTTCAGATTGGATTTTTGAATTTCCTAAAACTATATTTATATCTTTCGTTTTGCACCTAAACAAGAACTTAATTTACGCAAGAAGGGAAAATGGTGTGTCAATCATAAAGTTTATTAAGTAAATACAAAATTGTAGCGACAAATATGTATTAATTTACTTTAATTTCTCTCTGTCTTTATGGTTATATATTATGTACTTAAACGAATATTTTCAACTAATATTCTAACTTATTTCGTTTTCTTATTTGAATTACGATAATAAAAATTTTTTAATGTAAAAAATCATTTGCTTTCACTTTATTAAAAACAAAATCGGAATACTTTATTGTATTTTTAATAATTTGTTAATGACAATATTTTAAAAAAAATATTATCTGTACGTCTCTCTGCATTGTAAGTTAGGTTCATAAACTTGATTTACAACTGTCTGTCTATTTCTGTCTCTCTGCTAAATATAAATAATGCCTTCGGGAAACTGCATGCCTATGAATAATCAAAAAAATAAATATATATGCCATGCTGTAAAAATAAAACTTGCCTATAACGGCTATCCATTAATACGAATCAATCATTAACTAGGCTATTCATAGTTGTAACATCTATACATCCTTGTTATATCTCTACTAATATCTTGAATGTTCATGTAGATGTATGTGAAAGATAAAAGGAAACATGTAAATTACGCAAGAAAAAGGGTATGCAAACTGTATATAATGCGAAATAATTATAAAAACGTGCATATAAATAAAAATGAAAATGCAGACAAAAATGTTATAATGTAAATAAAAAATACTATTCTAATTATTTAACAGATTTTGTGTTTTAATTCTAATTCCTAAAATTCCGTTCTACTCGCTGACATTACAAATATCCTATTACGACATCTTCTTGGAATTAATGATTACAAATAAAACCGCGAAATATTTTGTTTCTCAAAATTATACATAAAACAGCCGCCTATTTCCCTTCTAGGTAAGAAAACGAAAATTTATTTTTGAATATATATATTTTCCCTTTTTTTGAATACAGGCATAACTCGACAGCATCGTTACTCCATTATAAAAATATTCATTTAATTTCTCCACACTTCTGAATACTTAAGTTAATCATGATCTATAAATTTCGTTTTAGTTTCGGTAGCAGAAAAGAGTCACGAAGATGCATTAAGCTTACATAATACTTTCCTCTTAGTGTACTGCCCTGCATCATATAATTAATTAGCAAGATTCTGTAACATTTGGTACGTAAACACTGTAACAGTTTTTAAAATGTTAACTATTATTTATCCTACGAAGGGGAGAACTTTTCGGGAGAACTAGAGCCTCTTTCGATTCAAGATCGTAATGATGAATAAACGTTTTATTTCTAGTGACAAGTCAGTTAATAAATCTAATTTGTCTATGAAGCATCACAAATTGCTCAAATATTTCTACCCAAATATGCATTTGGTACGGTGAAAGTTTCCGTACACATTAGGGTACATACAAAAGGCGATCGATGTATTCTCGGTATTAGTGATGATGTGGGTAATTTAACAAATTGATTATCTGAGGGTATAAATATAAAATTTCATCTAATTGTCTAGTAATCTTTAGTAACGAAGGTCAGAATGGGTAATGCGACATTGCTGGAGAAAATCGAGCACCGCGCTGTAATTAAATTTCTTACAAAAGTCAAAAAATCATTCACGAAGAGATGGTGGACGTTTACAAAGATTCTGCATCTTCATTATATACAGTTCAAAAGTGGTTAAGTGAATTTAAATGGGGCAGAGAGCACGGGAGGGCGGTTGCGTAATAACCGCTACGGAAAAAAATGTAAAAAAATGTCCAGAAATTTGTACTAAAAGAAAAGATGAAACCATAAACGCAGCACTTTATATAATTTAAAGGAATCAATTCTGTTGCTTCTTTGCGAAAACGCTCTGCTTCACAGGACGTGTGCTTCGGAAGCTGCTATGTAAAATTATAGATCTGAAGAAATCAATCACCTACCCTAGAGACCCAGCCCGTAGTTATTACTATATATTCCATAATTTGAAAAAGACCGTGAGAAACGATTTTCCAACGATAAACTTAAAGCGGCAATAAATGCACGTTTTTCAGATAAGGAAGAAAGTTATTTTTACAGGACATTAAAATGTTAACTTCGAAATGTAATAAATGCATTTAGGTTACGGGAATTATATTGAAAAATAAAAATAAATTTAATTATCCGTGCTGATATTGTTAAATGCTATTCTTTGTTCAACAATCGCGCGGCTATATTATATCGCTATAGAAAAACTTTTACTTAAGACTAATTAATAAATTAAAATAATTAACTTAGACGAAGAATACAAAATTAATCTATTGACGATAAAAGATGTTTTTTGTAAATACACAAACTGAAACTCCAGAATTTCGGGACTAAATGAGGAAAATTCGTGCAGAGACTACGAGGTTAGTGCTTACGAAGACAGTGTGTAATAGCGACGGTGAAGAACGGTGGACTAATGTTCATGAATACTTTGAAGATTTTGTGGATTCAAAAAAAGAAGGAATCCTAAAAAAATATAGCATGCCGTACTCAATCTCTATATTTATCCCCAACTAAATTTTCATGAGATGAACTGCATCGTTACGTTTGCGACAGATACAAAATTGCCGGTTACTTCAAATTCTGTAGGAAGACCAAACTATTTTTGCAGACATTAAATAAATTAATATCCGAAACATGTTACGTGTAGCCCTCATAAAAGGCAAACATTTTAATGAATATAACATTTAAACTGAATACGTGTGTAAATGTATTGATTGTGGCGTATATTTTATATAGTTAAAGCACATAAGGAGTCGTTATTTGTTAATGATTTTAAAGTACATACAATTATTATATAAACAATGCAAATTTTAAAAATATTATTTCAGTGATTCTTATTTTAATGTAGTTTATCCAACTAATAATCAAAAAAATGAACGGATTCCATTATACCAACATAGCACTGTCCTCTTTTGCTAACGTGTAGAACCCGATTTTATTAATAAACCTCAAGGATATTAATGTACAGAAAATGAAGGAGAAAAGTGTAAAAATGGCACATTTGTATTATAGAAAACATTATATATTCATATAATCCCAATGCAGCATATAAACTAGAAAATTGCTAATTAAATAAATGCTGTAGATTTAAATAAATTTATAAACTGCCCTTGGACCATATGTTTCAGTAAACACAAAAAATAAATACATTTACTAGATGTAAATAAACAATGGTGATCTTGTCTACCCATTTCATAAATTAAGTGTATTATTTTTTAAAGGAAGATATTTGAAATATAATATAATTTATTAAAACTTCTCCACAAAATTTAAAATAAACAAAACTGTTGTATTTCGAATTTTTTAATCACATACATACAAATATTTACAATTTTATACACACTAAACTTACAAATAATCTAATTTCTTTGATTGCAACCATAGAGATATTGAATATTAAAGTAATTAGTTTCTCTACGATTGCAACTATAGAAATTTGTCTGTCGGAGGCTTCGCTTCCATTCTCCGATTAAACTTGCTTCGGAATTATTTGCTTTTAAAACTGTACAATATTTACAGTACGAACGACGGATAGTTTTGCTTTCTATATTAAAATGAAGGAAGAAAACTGTCTTTCAACTGATAGGAACCTGTATTTGTTAATTTATTCAACATACTTTGACATTTAAATGTTTAAAAATTTGAATACATGTTCTATTTGTTGAAATTGAACCACAAAGTAGGAAACTGACATCTTTTACCCTGTGTTCTAATTAGTCCCTAACCGTCATTCGAGTTTAAAGTACAGCTATTGAATGGTGTTTTATACACCATGTAATATTGATACTTTCCCATAACTTTGTCAAATTCCACGGTGGTATTATTATTCCTATGCATCATAAGACTTTGGCCGCTTTTAATCTGGCTTAAATTAAATAATAACATAGGTTATGACTGTTCTTCTTTCAAACATGTGATGAAGCATTGTCCAGCTAAAAAAAAAAAGAGGGCTATCAATAATAGAAGTACAAAAATACGTGCTCCATCACTAAATTTAAATTGTGTTAACTAATAATAGGTGGAAACTCCACTAATAGAGTAACACTGTTACTATTAGCTTGCTTATACCATGAATTCCAAGTGTATTGTCTTCTACGAGCGCGCTTCTCTAACCCTGGTTTTTCCGGCCTACTTTGTCAATGTAGTGCTGGGCACATAAGAAATATGTACTAAAATAAAATATTTTCAAATAAATTTCTCTGTCCAAAACAAGCCACTAATAATGTTTAATCTTGTATTTATCACAGTCAATAACAAAATATTTAAATAAATGACTAAATGTAAAATGGAGTATTTTCAATACATAAACATACATATATAAATTAAATATAGAATAAACAAGAGATTTTTAGGTTAACTGATTTATTAAAATAACAATACATATATTACATATATACAATTCTTGGTACCATACATATGAACTTTTATACGTACATGTGTACATTATCTACATCCATCACGCATTACATATAACGACCACTAATGAATGAACCCAAATCCTTTATACCAAAATGAAATTGTGGTAGTTTTACCCGAGCAAATAAATTTATGTAATGGACGTACATATTTATTTAACGCTCTTGATGCACACCAAGAGCGTGGACGGTAAACTTACTAATTAGAATCCGATATTAAGTATTTAAATTATAGTTCCTCAAAACTTGGTTCCTGTATGTTTGTATTTTGTATGAGACTCTATGAATACAAAATCTCTCAGTTCTTCCTGTTGCTAGATCAAATTGCGTCTTGACAACTCTGTAAAAATTCATTTTATTCTCAATAAAGAATAATAGAAACACTTACCTCATCAAAGATTCAATATGTAATGACAGAAGCATTGGAACATAAAATGATGGAGAGTACTCTGGATTGATAAGTCATAATTTAAAATATTTGGACCTCAAAGATAAATCTGCAAAATCTGGCGAAAGTGTGATTATTACAATAAAAGTTCCAATTATATTTTATCAGTAAATTAGTTGCAGGCGTTTTAACAATCTAGGAAAAAATATGATTCTTTCCTTGCCCAAGTACAATCTGTAATTAACTTTATATTTTAAATGATTTTTATGATTTTTTTTGTAAATATCTAAAATTTGCGCTTTCATTACTTAAAAGTACTCTTGTGCAGTATGTTTAAGATATTTTACAAGTTGAATATGTAAATTAATTTTAAAAATGCAATATTTTGATAGTTATGAATATGTAGCCTTTTTATCACTTACTATACATTTATATATTGTTCCATATCGGCATTTAGAGCAGTTGCTTTTTTCTAATCTCAATGTTTTACCTTATATGTTTACTAAAATTTGATCTGCATTGTTTCATACATTGATCTTTTAAATTGATTCATTCACATCCACATGTAAGTATGTATGAAATTATAAGCTAAATTCACAAGATTTTTCACAAGTTAGATTCACAAGATGATCACTTTTTGAGAAATTTATTTTACAATGTCCTTCTAAGTCTGAGTATTTTTCTGTATTTATATTCTAAATATTTGAATTGTTTCACATTTACAAAATGAACATTTATATATATATATAAATATATAAATATATATATATATATAAATATATATATATATATATATATATATATATATATATACATATATTATATATATATATATATATAAATTATATATATATGTATATACAGTCATGTTCGTTAAAATAGCAGTGATGTGTAAGAGTATCAAAACTGATTTGGTACGTAAGTAGTGCCAGTGAAATGCATAGTATACATTTTCAAATGTATAAATCTTGTCTTATGTAGGGAAACAACCGGATATTCGGGGAACTCCCCAGTTATATCGAACTATATGAAAGTTGCAGGTGTTCGTCAAAATAGCAGTATTCCGTAGTTTACATTGAAAACTCGTGCTATGTAGACGGTATACACAATTTGGATCAATATATAGTCTTAACTTATATCAACACTTTAATATATTCATTTTGACCGGTAAATGTAAACTGTTTCTTACACTGCAATGGGTCGAGCTAAACATTGTACCCAAGAAAAGAGAACACTTATTTTAAACTTCATTCAAAGAGGAAAAACATACAAATTTATACAAGAAGCGCTCGGATGCTCAGCTAAGATGATATTAAATGCGAAAAAATGGAAAAAACATAAAGAAAATCGTGGCGGTAAAAGAAAAACTACTATTAGAGAAGACAGAAGCATCCTCAAGTTAACTAAAGCGAACCCCTTTATGTCGTCGAGCCAAATTAGACGGGAACTCGGTCTTCCTATAAGTACTTCAACTATTAGAAAGAGGCTTATAGAAGCAAATTTACAAGCTAGAAGACCGAGGAAAGTACCTCTCTTAAATAAAAGACAGGTTAAAAACAGATTGAATTTTGCACGTCAACATGCATTATGGGATTCAGCAAAATGGCGCAATATACTCTGGAGCGACGAATCTAAAATTGTTTTGTTTGACGCTCATGGGTCGCAACAACATGTTAGAAGACCTCCATTAGCGGAGTTTAATCCAAAGTACACGAAAAAAACTGTTAAGCATGGAGGTTCTAAAATAATGATTTGGGGATGTTTTTCTTGGTATGGTGTTGGACCATTGTACAAAATTGACGGCATTTTGGACGCTGATGGTTATGTTACTATAATGCAAAACGTAATGCTACCGTACGCCGAAGAAGAAATGCCTCTGCGATGGGTTTATATGCAGGATAATGACCCTAAGCACGCTTCTCGCAAGGCTAAAAAGTGGTTTGCGGACAATAATATCACGTTATTGGTCTGGCCTGCACAATCGCCAGACCTGAACCCGATAGAACATTTATGGGGCGATATAAAAAAGGCCGTTTCAGCAGCAAAGCCACAAAATACTAACCAATTGTGGGAAGTGTGTCAAGAAGCTTGGAAATCAATCCCAATTACCCGTTGTCGTCAACTAGTAGAATCTATGCCGCGACGCTGTGCAGCCGTTATTGCAAATAGGGGCCAGGCAACAAAGTATTAGTGCACTAGTGAAAAATATTTAAATAAAAACAAATTACAGGTGCATAGAGTAAAGACTGCTATTTTAAGGAACAGGATCATATTATCATTTTGTCCCAGAAGTTTTATTACATTTCTTTTCTTTATAATGTACATAAAAAACTTTTAAAATATAGAGAATAATATTTATCTAATATTATCATTTGTTTTTTTAAGTTACATTTGAGATTTTAAGAAATATTATAACACTGCTATTTTAACGAACATGACTGATACGTTTCAAATGCGAGTTCAAAACAAACTATCATATATATATATATATATATACTTGCTTTCCAATATTTCTCATTTGTGATTTTTTAAATTCCATTGATAGTTTGTTTTGAACTCGCATTTGAAACGTATCTTTTTATAAGGAAATGTTTTGTATATATGTATGTGTTTTATCAAATTCAATTGAATATTTGTTTATAACTACTTTGAGCACTTAAATTTTTGTGTTAAATATTTTGCATTATATGTAATTTTAAATGAAATTTGTAATTTATTTCATACTCGTATTCGGAACAATTAAAACACTACACTGTGTAAAAGATGATTTCTGAATCAAAATTGTGTTTGAATTCACATTTTGTGCACTTATATTTGTTATTTGTAGTAAGTTTTTCTTCTAAATATATTTGCTAATGGATTTATGTTTCTTTTTCAATAACAATATGTACTTTACGCACGTGCATCTTAAGAATTTTTTCTATTTAAATTTTATGTTGCAAACTTAACAGTTATATTCATTAAATTCAGAATGCATATTAGCATGGTCATCCTTTGTTATATTATAACTACATTATCAAAATTTATATGCTTCCCTTTGTTCTTTATTCCCTTTATTAAAATATACTTAATATTTTAGTAAACATGGCACACGCCCTGTGGAAACAATATCAGAACTTGAACTTTTATAATAAACTAACAGACAAAGCAGCAATTAATCATTCATAACTTAATGTTAAATAATTCATTTAAAATTAAATTAGTTGCCATCATGAAAGTTTTACAAAATAGATTTTTTACTATAAATTTTTGGAAATAATATAATCTTACAAATTCATTGCATTATACTATGAGATATAATGTTGTGACCAATCATGAAACTTTTACAAAAAAGATTTTTTAAATATAAATTTTTGGAAATATTATCTTACAGACAAATTCATTGCATTGTACTGAGAGATACAGTGTAGTCAATAAGTAAACAAGAATATATATATTAATTAATGCTTCATACTTATAAAATTGATTTAGATCTACCAGGCAGTTTTCCATGGCAGATATAAATACATGAATAAGTTAGAGAGATGTCCTGTTTCAATATTTTATTTTCTTTTTATTTGCAAATAAATAGTATAAACTCCCACATCTCAAACTTAAAAAAACAAGTTCATCTGCTTTATTATTTTACAAAACAGAATACTTATTGTATTTTCAGTGAATACTGGTAATCATATATGATAAACCTGCTGGCTAGATTTGTAACTGAAATTATGTAAATGCATTCTCTTTCATTTATTATTTCTAGATTTTATTCTTACTTGAACTAAACATGTTTAAAGCTTTGCATTATAAAAATCACTTATATACACTTATTACAAAATATTTACCCTTATTTGCAAATACATAAATCATTAAAATTATTATTACATCATTATATATGCATTTGGCTTTCTCGAAGTTTTATTAATCTTATTTAAAGAAGTAAATAAAATATTTCCTCTTTAATAATATTTTTATTGTAAATTTCAAATTGTTTATCATACCTTCAGCTAAAAATTCTCTATATATTCCATTAAAACAAATAGTTTTGTGTTTAACCAATTACACCCTCGAACTAAATTCTAAAATTAATACCTTCGGATATAGCTTTCAACACAAATATTTCAAAATGTCCATGATGACTCCTGGATTGGTAAAATATTCTTGGGTATTTTCTCTCTTGCTTTGGTCCAAGATATGTACACGCATTTCATATTTAATACGGTAATCCTCATAATCATTATGACAATGGTTGCAACCTGCCGATTAAATACATGCACATCAAAAAAACTTCAAATATGAATATTATAAATAACAAGAAACTACTTCAGTTGTAAAATAGTATTAGGTAAATGAATTATACGTTTTAATTATTCACACATTAAGTTATTACCATGGTCATATATATAGTTAGATCACATCATATATAAACATGATTATATATAATAATAGTTAGAGTAAACCTAAGAGTCATATGAACATACAAAAGCGCTTAATATGTAAATCATTAGCAGCATTAATTTCATTTTTGTTTTAACCTCAATATTTATTATACTATTGTTTATTGTGGTTGATGACAATTCCGTTTTAATATTAACATATTGCCTCACATTACTGTCTCTTATATAGTCTTATAATTCAAAAGAATTGTTTATAAAAATACTTACCTAAATAACAGCTTCAAAAATACATTCTCCGAAAGTAGTATACCGCTCACATCCCATTTTCTATTACTTTAGACATTATACACCGCAAAGTAACCTGTAAAATTAAAAAAATATTAATTAACCTTTTTTTACTGTTCTTATTATCATACAATATGTAATAGATTCTTACTAACTAAATTAAATCAAACTAATTCTGTCCGCTTCGACCTTCAACTGGACGCTACCCGATAAAAACGGATTGAAAATAGCGCCCTCATACGAACATAAAGCAATAAGTAAAGTATATTTGTTGTAACACGAAAGTTTTTTTTTGTTTGTTTCTAAGGAATTTGTAAAAAAGTTTTTTTTTTATTTGCTTTTTATAAATTACGAGTACGAACTTATTCGCTTTCTGAACAAATAAAAGGAATGAATATATTTAATATTGATAGATAATTATTTTGAATTTAAAATATTAAGAAGCAACAAAATAATTTACTTTTAATTTAATTTTCAATTTATTAGTTATATTTTTAATGTGCCTAATAGGTTTTGTTCTAATGCATTTTCGTATTTATGAAAATGTATATATCTATTACCAACTTAATTCTTTTTATAAAATTCAATGATTTATTATAATTACAATAATAATTTTATGGAAGACGTATTTATATGTATAGACGATTATGAGCAAATATAGCATAACTGCAAGCTTCCTTAAATTTACATCGCCCAGACACATTACTAGAAAGTAAACATATTACATATTTCTTATTATTTTATTTACTTTTATGAGAAAAAAATTGATAACCTTTTATCATCAACTATATTAAGAGAGAACTAAACAAGTTACGCATCAATTGTATAGCATTAAATGCATAAGAAACACATGTATTTTTGCTAAACATGTACAAATTAATTTATTATATATTATAAATATAGTACCAAGCGTTTAGTCCTTAAACTTATTAAAATATTCATATGATATAATTATATTTGGAATTTATCTTGGATTAAATACATTACAAAATGGTGAGTTTTTAACATTACATATTAAACTATAAAACATGTAACTACAGTAACACGTAGTCGAATAATAACAATAATCAGTAGTCATAAAACAATAACGTAGGAAACCACCATAAATACAATAATGTAAGACGTAAAAGAAATGTGCAAGAAAACGTTTGAGTTTTTGAACAAATAATGTTTGTACGCAACTCTTCATTAAATTAAAGTTTACCATTAGTATTCCACACTACCGAAATAATCATTTTATAGAACAAAATTCTCAGAAGCCCTGCTTAACAGATAACACGAAGTTACATAGAAATCTTCAAATAACGAAATGTTATCAAATTGTTTCTGTTAATTCCTAACGAAATTTTTCACACATAAAGCGCAAGTAGAGAATATCAGAGGGTGATATAAGTTTATATAGAAATAAAAACGGATGCCTGCAGTGCAATATCAAAATCAATTTCGGTTTCAAATATCTCTCGTAAACATGTACACCGAAGTTCCAGTATATTAATTCATTGTTTTGTTTATAATCGTCATTTGAGTCAAGACAATTTCATATAGCGACCAAATATTATTTCGAAAGTCAAAATCGTATAGGAAATTAAAACCAAACTGGATAAACATTATAGTGTCTGTTCCATCAATTAGAATTATTTCGTTTCTTTAGTAATATTCGAAGTGGCCATATGAGTATAGACAATGTTGAACGATCCAGACGACGTGATGAAGTCACAGTACAGATAGTATTGAGAAAATTCATTATATAGTGACGGAAGACTGAAGGGTGTGTGAGATTTCTAAGCAGCAGGGCGCTCAAATGACCGAATAATAATATTTGACACAAATATTTACATATGGGAAAATCGTCAGCAAAATGGGTGACCCGTTTATTCACAATTGAACAAAGGTACGAACAGTTTGGGGCTATTATAATGTAACTCACAAAAATTTTGACAATGTTTTATAATATAAAGCTTCTAATATGTCATTACCAACCTGGAACTTAGGAGCAGATAAAATAATGGATTACAATCGAGGACTCTGCTCCAAAAACAGACGCCGAAAACAATAGTTCAACTCCAATATGAAACTGCTAATTGCCCCTTCTTCAGCCTTGCATTATCTATTGTCAAATGCTATACTTTTTCCAACAATCGCACGACTATGTTATATCGCTGTAGAAAATCTTTCACTTAAGACTAATTAATAAATTAAAATAATTGACTTAGACGAAGAACCCAAAATTAATCTACTGACAATGAAAGAAGTTTGTTGTAAATAGACGAACCAAAACTCCAGAATTTCAGAACTAAGTGAGGAAAATTCGTGTAGAGACTACGAGGTTAGTGCTTACGAAGTGCATAACGACGACGGTAAAAAAAACGGTGGAGTAATGTTCATGAAAACTTTGGAGAAGATTGTTTCAAAAATAAACGAAGGTATCCTAAAAAATACAGCATAACCTACTCAATCTCTATATTTATCCCCAACCAAATTGTTAACTATATAAAATGTATGAGATTTGATAATTACAAGATATAAATACATGAATAAGTTGGTATGGTGTTCTTTTTTCAATATTTTATTTTTTTTATTTGCAAATAAATAGTATTATAAACTCTCATATCTCTAACTTAAAGAAACAAACTCTGCCTTATTATTTTACAAAACAGAATACATTTTGCATTTTCACTGAATACTGGTAATCTAATATGATACACTTACTGTCCAGGTTTGCAACTGAAATTATGTAAATGAATTCTTTCTTTCATTTATTATTTCTAGATTTTATTTTTACTTGAACTAAATTTTCATCACCACTTTTCAAAACAGTTTCTTATATAATTGATAAAACATTCATTTCACATAATATGTTTAAAGATTTGCATTATAAAAATCACTTATATACACTTATTTCAAAATATGTACCCCTATTTACAAAAACATTAAGCATTAAAATTATTATTAGATCATTATATATGCATTTGGTTTTCTTCAAATTTTTATCTTATTTAAATAAGATCAAAAAATATTTTCCCTTTAATAATATTTTTGTTGTAAATTTCAAAATGTTTCTGTTTCTTATACCTTCAGCTGAAAGTTCTCAATCTATTCCATTAGAACAAATAGTTTTGTGTATGATCAATTATACCCTTGAACTAAATCCTAAGCAGTAAAAAATTCAAGCAAATACATTATATTCTTCTTTTCAGTTGGAATAAAACCCATTTCAATATTTTCATTGAAACTACCTTAATTTTTTTGGTTAATTTATACTAACAATTCACCTTTTTGGATTTCATAAATACTATAATAATATAGGATACCTTCATATTGAAATGTAAGCATTATTTTGTTCTGAAAAAATCAAAATTAATACCTTCAGATATAGATTTGAACACAAATATTTCAAAATGTCCATGATGACTCCTGGATTGGTAAAATATTCTTCAGTATTTTCTCTCTTGCTTTTGTCTCCCAAGATATGTATACACATTTCATATTTAAAGCAGTAATCTTCATAATCATTATGACAATAGTTGCAACCTGCCGATTAAATATATCCACATTAAAAAAACTTCATATATGAATATTGTAAACAACAAGAAACTACTTCAGTTGTAAAATAATAATAGGTAAATGAATCATATGTTTTAATTATTCACACGTTAAGTTATTACCATGGTCATATATTTAGTTAGATCTCATCATATATAAACATGATTATATATTAATATTTTGAGTAAAACTAAGAGTCATATCAACATACTTATTATTACTTAATATGTAAATCATCAGCGGCATTAATTTCATCTTTTGCTTTAACCTTTATATTTATTATACTATTGTCTATTGTTGATGACAATTCCGTTTTAATATTCACATGTTGCCTCACATTACTGTCTCTTACATAGTCTTATAATTCAAGAGAATTGTATATAAAAATACTTACCTAAATAACGGCTTCAAAAATACATTCTTCGAACGTAGTATACCACTCACATCCCATTTTCTATTACTTTAAACATTATACACCGCAAAGTAACCTGTAAAATTAAAAAAATATTAATTAACCTTTTTTTACTGTTCTTATCATACAATATGTAATAGATTCTTACTAACTAAATTAAATTAAACTAATTCTGTCCGCTTCGACCTTTAACTGGACGCTACAGGCCGATAAAAACGGATTGAAAATAGCGCCCTCACACGAACATAAAGCAATAAGTAAAGTATATTTGTTGAAACACGAAAGTTTTTTTTGTTTGTTTCTATGGAATTTGTAAGAAAAAGTTTTTTTTGTTTGCTTTTTATAAATTATGAGTACGAACTTATTCGCTTTCTGAACAAATAAAAGGAATGAATATATTTAATATTGATAGATAATTATTTTGAATTTAAAATATTAAGAAGCAACAAAATAATTTGCTTTTAATTTAATTTTCGATTTATTAGTTATATTTTTAATGTGCCTAATATGTTTTGTTCTAATGCATTTTCGTATTTAGGAAAATGTATATATCTATTTCCAACTTAATTCTTTTTATATAATTCAATGATTTATTAGAATTACAATAATAATTTTATGGAAGACGTATTTATATGTATAGACGATTATGAGCAAATATAGCATAACTGCAAGCTTCCTTAAATTTACATCGCCCAGACACATTACTAGAAAGTAAACATATTACATATTTTTTATTATTTGATTTGCTTTTATGAGAAAAAAATTGATAACCTTTTTTCATCAACTATATTAAGAAAGAAATAAACAAATTACGCATCAATTGTGTAGCATTAAATGCATAAGAAACATATGTATTTTTTCTAAACATGTCCAAATTAATTTATTATATATTATAAATATACTATAATAATAGTTAGTACAACCGTTTAGTATTTAAACTTATTAGAATATTCATATGATATAATTGTATTTGGAATTTATCTTGGATTAAATACATTACAAAATGGTGAGTATTAAACATTACATATTAAACTATAAAACATGTAACTACAGTAACGCATTGTCGAATAGTAACAATAATGAATAACTATAAAACAATAATGTGGGAAATCACCACTTACAATAATGTAAGAAGTAAAAGAAATATGCAAGAGTCAAATATTTACATATGTGAAAATCGTCAACAAGATGGGTGACCCGTTTATTCACAATTGAACAAAGGGGCTATTACAATGTAATTCAAAAGAATTTCGACATCGTTTTATAATATAAAGCTTCGAATATGTCATTATCAACGTGAAAGTAAGAAGCAGATAAAATAATGGATTACAATCGGAGACTCTGCTCCAAAAAAAGACGACGGAAACCTTTCTGGATAAGTGATGGTCACTGTTTTCTGGGTTGCTCAGGCTGTTATCTAGACTGACTTTCTATAGAAGGGTAAAACGATGAGTATATTACCTTTTTCGCTCATATAAATCAATAAAAAAGAAGCTACAATAATTTATTGATGAGAAGTACACATTTTAGCCCATTGAAAGCAAACGGCTTGTGTGAACGAGATTTACATCAAATAATCAAATTATTTTTATATTGTTTATTTTTAAGATCAAAGTAAATCTTTTTATGTGGACCGCATTAAAAATTACAGCTTCGTTGATCAAAGTGTATAGACTTAGGAGAAGATTATGTACTAAGTTCTTCTGGTTTAAGGAAATAGTTGAAGGGCATTTTCTAGCAATAGAAAGTATGACCGTGGATTGTTTCTTCAACATGCACGGGTGTAAAATTGTTTCACTATTATTTTGTTAATGTTGGAACTGGTCACGACTTATTTTATTCGAACCTTCTACAGTGATCTTAACTCAATACTATACACTATGAATTATAAAATTAAATAAATGAAAGAGAATTATCAAGAATGCAAATTATGTTGGAAACTGTGAAGACTCTTATCACATTAATATTTATATCTTAGATATGTATTTCGACAACTTGTAGACTTCAGTAGAAAATAAACACGGAGTTAAACATGGGTTCGCAATAAGCTAGGGGTACAGGTACGAACTTACAAGATCTTTGATGGGAAACACACTAGTCGAAGGAGAATATAGCACTTTTATATATAATGGAAACTTGTGGCTTTAATGACCTATAAATGCTTCCAATGTAATTTATAACTAATAAATTAATGTCTCTAATACATATCTATTATCATGCAATAAATTGGGGAAATACAATTTAATAATTTATACAGAGTTATCGTTGACATGTATAGAAATAAAAATTTTTTTCGAAAAATTTAAAGTTCATCCCATTAGATAAAGTGTACATATTTGAGAGGGAGGAATATTGATATTTTGCCGGGACCAAGGGGCACGTTACATATAGGCTGTACATACAAATATTAACATTGAATGGCCAGATAAACAAAACTACGAAGTAATATTACCAAAAACAAATTTTAAATGTTAATAAAAATTATTACTTTTTATATACTTTTTTAATTAAAGATTTTGTTTCTACGATAATAAACATAATTCGAATAATGTTTTTATATGTTTTTAAACACGTATACAATTTTTTTAGAACTGTTCTTTACCACAATTTTTGATTAACTTATCCGCTTTCTTCTCGGATTTTATCTTACGCTTCTATCTCACTACCGCCAATGAACACTGAGACATACTGAAAATGTAAATATATATTTAAATTGAGAATATTGTAAATACTTTAAAGTTAAACCATTTAAGTTAATATTTATATTACCTTTCGTGAGAATTTACAAGAATACCTATAACATCTTATACAAAGTCATATCTTATAACATTTTCTGGTACAATGTGAAAAATATATAATTTTCCCTCATTTTACGCATATGTGTAAATCTATGGTTTAAAAACGAAAATTGTTTAAACAATATTTTGAAAATGATATACAAAAAAATCTATTAACATAAAAAAGAAGCAATTATCTCTATATTGCTTCAGAAAGTCTGTTGAAAGAATGCTGAAGATGAAAGTATTATCCAATTAAGCAAAATTAAATGAAAAATAACAGCACCAGAACCGCGTCAAAGTTAAATCGAAAATGCAATTAAAAATTGTCGGTTGGTTAAATCCCAATTTCAACATGCGAACTTAAAAATCTCTTTCTGTGGCTACTAAGAAATAGGTAACAAGTGATAGGTTAATGAAGTACTTGGACAGAATAGATTCATATTTGTACGAAAATTAAAAGCAAAAAAAAATTATCCTCTCTATGCCGTGTCCTCTATAAAACAAGAGAAAGATTTTATGATTATGCGGGGATGTCATTTCTTTATGAGAAGGGCCTTTATGTTGAGTTGTTACGAAAGACAATATTTTTTCTTTTTCTTGTACTAGTCTCATTTCGAGCAAACTTTTCCTTTTTCATTTATTATTGATTCGACTGCTTAGTTCCTCATTGTGTTTTGATGTTCTCTTTATCTTTTTGTGACGTTTTATACGTCCAAATCATTTAAACTAATTTTGATCTACTACTCCTAGCTGTAATTTCAGTTCCAGCTCAAATTGAATGTCCTGATTTCTTTTTTGTATGCCAACACTTCCCTTAAGTATTCCGTTTAGATACCGCGTATTAAACTTTTATACTTCATTAGAACCCTAAACTCAATTCTTTGCAAATTGTCATTTATGTACAAAAGTTGTACATTTGTAACATGTAACAGTCTTAAAGGGCATATAATAAGCACCGAAAGAACTGTTATCTTACTTGGAATGCTCATTTCCTGAGCTATTTGTCTAGTGCTACAAGTAGGATCCTGATGAACAATATCCAAACTTTCTTCTTCAACGTGGATTGACGATGATGTCTTAGTCTACTTGCATCACAGAAAAAATGTGTCTGTTTCACGAAGTCTCCGATCCAATCTTCGAAATGCATTGGTAGATTGGTTTTGCCGGTGTGGATACCGTATTGTATATTCGTTTTTACCAAGTGTAATTTCTATTGCAAAACCCAAATGTGATATACATACCAGCGTATTCAATGAAAGAGTACATTACAAATTGCTTGCGATATCACAAAAAGGAAGTAAGTAATGGAAGCGAACACAATGAACATTAAACTGACAAACGCCAAAATTCGACAAATATTTATTTTTAAATTACAGATATTATTCTGGACCAAGGTTGGCATATTTACTTTAACGTAAATAACAGTTAAAGGAATGTTTAATATGCATTAAACTATTATTATACCAAGATAGTGTTGCATAATTTTATTTAATAGTAGAAAATATGGTTTTCCAAAGAGAATTTTAAAAAAATTCGAAATATTCTTTATCGTACATTTTCAACATCATGTGCCTTAAACAACTGACAATACAACATTTATATGTTAGGATTGTAGACTTAAAATTAATCATAAAATCGTCCTATCTGACGACTATCCATAAATTTCTGACCATCGTATATAAACGTTAAATATGTTAACTAATGTATATTACTTATAATCTATTACTTCTTCTTATTAATAAAGGCTCTTACCTACAATTTTCATCCTCTCCAAATATTAGGTTACATTTTATTATCATCGATTATCATAATTAAGCTATGAAATTTTAACAATATCAGAAAATTGCACAAACAATTGATTTTGTAATTTACATAAAAATTGAGAAAAAATTAAGTTTAATGGAAAATTATTAATAGATCATACGAGAATAGGGCTCAGACTAGCAAATCATACAATTTTTTTAACCTCAACCTCGTTGTATTGTCAATACTTTTGCGGCTGTTTGCCATGTACTCTTTTTAAATACGTCCATCTTGTTCTCATACTAACCTAGAATTTTTCGAATTGTTAAATCAACTACCTACGTCTATTCACCAATACAGGCTTATTATTAAATGATATTGTTAGTAGTGTTCTTATAATATAATCACTGGCATAGTTACATCACCCTGTGAGTATATTTATTCGAACTCATTAAATAGCAACAAATCACAGTGCATGTCATTTGCTATACTGTAAAATTCACGTTTAATACCTCCGCTTCTTAATATCTATATAAATGATTCCCTGGAACCTTTTCAATTGTCATTCTTATTGTTATTGACTAGTAAAGACTAGAAAAATGTACCAGGTGTACCGGAAAGTCATTACCGGTTTTTCTGACAGATGTTGTTAAGTATGCAATATTTAGATTTATACCTTTTTGAAAATGACGAGTTTCGTGCCTGAAAAAATACATTTGCGGCACGCATTACTTTTCTTATTTAATCAAAAGAAAAAAGCCGCTGAAAGCTATCGTTTGCTGGTAGAAACTTACGTGAGCATGCTCCAACCATAAAAATATGTGAGACGTTGTTCCGACAATTCAAAAGTAGTGATTTCGATGTGCAGGACAAAGAAAGTTTTGGTACACTGAAAAGTTTTGAAGATGCGAAACTGCAGGAGTTATTGGATGATGACGCAACCCAAACTCAAAAACAATTCGCAGAAGCGTTAAATGTGGTCCAAGAAACGATTAGCGACTAATTACGAGCAACGGGAATAATCTAAAAGATAGGAAAAAGAGTACCACAACAATTGAGTGACAGTTGAATGGAAAATCGAAAAATCGTCTATAAAATGCTGCTTCAAAGGTATGATCGGAAGTCATTTCTGCATCGAATAGTGACGGGTGATGAAAAATGGAAACGATTTTGAGAGTAGTGCTAAATACAGTGACAAAATTTCAGCTCTTAACGCACTAATTGTTAATGTTAGTGACCGAGTGGTATCGTAATAATGCTTTGTGTCTTGTTCTCTTAAAAGTGCCTGCAGTAACTTAATTACATGTGACATGTAGATTTCATGCTTTACATTTTATGACAGAAACTATTATAAAGTGTTATCCAGAGGTAAATGAATTAAAAGCTCAATCAAAATTACATTTCTTAAACGGAATTCAAGAATTTCTCAATGTCCCAGCATTCTTCAACCGCCACAGTCAATTCTTACGCGTTGAGGAACATAATTACAGACAACGTTTTATTATATTTAACATTTTCACAAAGAATTTTATTTTGTAATTTGACTAAAAAAGCAATGGCAATTAAAGAAATTGTACTAAAATTTCAAAATACTGAATTTTTTACAGATTTGCAAATTATTGACTACAGAGCATAATTTAGGCACGAGAAAGAGAGAGGCCTTTTATTATCGTTAGTGAAGTCATTGTATATACTGAACGATGTAGATTCACACTTAAACGCTCTAAGCGATATGAAAAATTATGGAAAAGTTTAATAGTGTTTTAAATAAACTCCAAACTTCATCAGATTAAGAAAAATTTATAGTCATAATGATGGTGCTTCTACAGATCCCTCCGTAACTTCAAAGATTTAACAATGCAAAGGTCCCGTCACCAGATGAAAACGCTATTAGAAACATATCAGATACTGTAGGTACATAACTGAATTCATTCAGTTTGATAATGTTTCGCAGAAGGGTAAGGTGTTCCAGACTATTTTAGATATTACTACGTACACCTTATTATTATTTTCTTCGATGGGGACGGCTGTGATAGATATATCGATCGACTTAGCAGCTTTCATAATAATACTATCATAATTAAAATATAATGCATTCTATAATCGTATCTCGAAATTTTTTCTCAACATTGTGTTGGAATTAAAAATTTAAGTGCATTGGTAAACGGTCAAATTCACAAAAGAGATAAACACATAAATATTTGTTTAAAATGTCATGATAAATTTAAAAACAAACAAAAGTTTGAAGAACATATTGATTTATGTATAAAAGGGAAAACTAATATTGAAATGCCTGGAATTAATAATATTAGATCATATAAATCTTGTGGGGCTGAATTATATCATCCATACACAATTACACTTGACTTTGAATGCTTATTAAAAAAAATTAAAAAAGAAGTTGGTAAAAAATCAGAATATATTCACGAACATATTCCAAACAGTTTCTGTTTGAACAAAATTAATAAGAAGCAATAACATAGAAGAATTGATGAAATTATTTAACAATTCACTAATTGAATTTGGTAAAAGATATAATGAGATTAGGAGAATTAATAAAGAAATAATATGGACACCAGAAATTATGCTAAAATATATGACATCCAGTAATTGTTAAATTTGTAATAAAAAGTTTACAAATGGTTTGAATAAAGTTAGAGATCATAATCATATTACTGGTGAATTTAGAGGAGCTGCTTGTAATTCATGTAATTTAAATTTAAAACTTCCAAAATTTATACCAATAGAAATTCATAATTTAAGATATGATTCTATGATATTTCTAACTTGGATTGTAAAACTATCTGAGCATTATTCAGATATAAATTTTATTCCAAATTCAAAACAAGATTATATTCAATTTTCAAAAAAAGTGATTGTTGATCAATATAAACAGTCCTGTGGTATATCAAAATGTACAAAATGTAAAAAGAAATATTATAATGAAATAGTTGAAAAATGTAAAAAATGTAATAGTAATACAAAAATAATTAAGAAAGGTGATATACAAAATGTTGTAATTGAATTTAGATTTACTGATACATTTAGATTTATTGATACATCACTTGAGATAGGAGTTAAAAATTTAGCACAAATAAACAACTGTTATTGTACACATTGTAAATCAAAACAAGAAATTCATAATGTAGCATATCAAACAATTACTAATAATAATATCTTAAAAATAATTGCATATTGTAAGAATTGTAACAACAAAGTAACAAAACCAGTGGACTATTTAAAGTTTGAAAATATTTTAAAAGAATTTAAAAAAGAAGATTTACACTTAGTATTGCAAAAAGGAGTATATCCTTATGAATGGGTTGATACACACAGTAAATTTAATGAACAACTACCATTAGAAAAGAAAGACTGGTACTCAATATTAGGAGATAAAAATATAAGTGAACATGACTTAAACTTTGCAATAAAAGTTTATAAACATTTTAATTGTAAAAATTTTGGTGAATATCATGATCTATATTTAAAATTAGATACAATTCTTTTACAGATGTATTTGATAATTTCAGAAAAACATGTTATAAAAATTATAAATTAGATCCAGTTTATTACATGAGTGCACCACTGTGTGGTGAATTTTTCATCTGGCCTGCTGGCAACTCTGTGTGTGATATTGGTCATGTTAATTTGTGGTTAATTCTGCCACTGATTAGACGCATCACATATGTCTCTGTGATTCTACAAAGCTGTATCAAGCTCTATGTTTACAAGGTCAAATATAATCTGTGGAAAAAGTGTAAATTTGTTCATTATTTTTTAGTAGATATTATTCTATAAATAATAATGGTGCGACTAAAGAGAACTTATTCTCCAAACAAAATGGTTGTCTTTCACGTCGGTATTAGAGTTAATGAACTCGGAGAAAAGCCATGTGAAATTAGTGTGATCAGAGTGGATAATTTAAAATGTATTAAGTTGCAATACGAAAGGAAATTTCCAAATCACCTCTTCACAAAAGACATCGAATTAATTGATAATGATCAACCACCGCATTTTCTCAACATGCAGTATAATCTGCCACAAAATACTCCTGTTATTACTATAAGATTTGGATCTCCCATGGATAAGCAAGATTTCCTCAATATAGCGTTCCCGGAAAGGTAAGAAAAAAATTGTATCTACTAACAGTTATAATTTCACAAATATCTCACAATAATATTATTTAAATTTATTATCTACAATATTTTAACGATTTAAGAAATATTCTTGCAATTAAAATTTAGTGTTCTACATTTTTTATCAACTTTTGTAATAATAATTAAATTATTTTGATAGGATGGTAGACTCGGGACCAGTGGCGGCTCGTGAGTATTTGACATGGTGAGGCAGATAGAATAATAAATATTCAAAATTGTTTACAATTGATTAATAAACTCTATATACCTACTACATATAAAAACAGTTTATATATATATATATATATATATAGGGCTTCCAGTACAAACAGGGCTGCCAGACGTGAACTGAGCCCTATATCGCGCCCCATTCGATTTTTAAGGGAAAACGAAGTTTCAAAGCAAATCCTTGTGAAACGAAAATAAATATTCTAAAAAATCAAACAAATTCTAAAAACATTAATCGAAAATAAGAACTCAATCTTCTAGGATTTAAAAATAAAAAATAAATACATTCCTATTATAATATAAAATTTAATAATATAACAAATATATACATATATATGTATATATATAAATCAACAACAATCCAATAACAAAATTTCAAAATTACATGCAAAATGAAAATATTTTAAAATACAGAGAATTTCCTTTATTGGCATTGCACGTAGAATTACATTTAATAGATTTTACTTCTTGTATAGCAAAGGTATCCTCCGGTTTTTTGTGTTAGCAAAATAATCAATTACATCATTATAAAATCGTTCATCCCTCGTCATCGTTTTAACCAATTCCTTTTCGATTGCAATTAGTGCACAGTTACTAAGTCTTTGTTGTCCAATTGTATTTCTAACATACGATTTTATACGTTTCAATGTGGAAAAACTTCGCTCAACGGACGCGGAAGTTACCGATATGGTAACTACTATACTTAGCAATTTAAAAAGTTCTGGCATACAGATGGCTAACTTTTGTTCGTGCATAAATCTTAACATTTCACATGGTGTTTTAGAATTACCAAGGAGTTGCATGTCACTATAAATAACAGCTAATTCATTTTTTAATTGAATTTGATCAAAAAATTTATATTGTTCAAACAAATTATTTAAGAGCCTCTGAGGAAATGCCTTCGAATATTCTTCAAATTTACTTTCTGTTAATAAATCAAAAAAAGCAAGTTTTTCTAAATCAATAAATCTAATTTCAATTTGACTAATAAACGTATCTAGAATTTCGAAAAATAATTTTCTATAATTTTGTTTAGTATCTGGAACGTCATCAATTCTACGCCTTTTATGTGCAACAGATTCGTCAGACATCGAATTTTCGTATACAGTACTGAAATATGTATCACACTCCCGAAATTCTCTAAACTTATCAAGCAAAAAACGTAATTATTATTATTATTATTATTGAAATTTCTGTTAGACTTACCGTGTATTGTAAGAGATTTTGATAAATCAGGGTTTGGTCTTGGAAGGTTTTTGACATATAATTGATCTTCTACTGATAGAACAACGAACGTATTTCTTATTAAAAAATCTACAGTGTCTTGTGTATTTCTTACATTTTCTAAATCCATATTCACAATTTTTAAATCACTGAAAATATCACTAAACAAATATTAAAATATTTAACTTAACTTTGTTATTCCCCCAACTGCTGTAATTTGCGATTCGGGCCGAGAATGTCAGCCTCGAGTATATTCGGTAGTTCGGCGATTGTGATTCGATGAGAGGCTCAGTTTAAATTGGCTTCAGATTGATATCTAAATAATATCTACTTGAAACAATAAAAATACTCCTGTTAAAACTTAAAACATATTATTTGCGTGGAGGAAATATTGAGAAACTGTACAAGAAGAATGTAAACCTTTAGACATCTTTATATCATTAAATAAATACTTAATTTATCCTATTAATAATGCTTTCTATATTATTAAAAAATTCAAAAATCTCACAATAAAGTTAGAAAAATCTATTAACTTTTTGAATATTTTTTCTTCTTTGTTATCTTGAATATGTAGCTAATACTTTACTGTAATTTCCATAGAAATTGAGAATTCTTTTGACTGCTGTAGTGCGTTATAAATTTTCAATGAGAGGCAATGAGTGGCCGGGCCTCAAATATTCGTGTTTAGTAGGGATATACATAGATCACGCATGAAGTTGGTCGGGGCAAGTATACGCGCTCGTACATTCGCACGGAATTAAAATGAAATGATAAATTTGTACTTTGCTTGTAATGCCGGTTTATTTAAAACTATTTTCTTATTGTTTATAAGATAAATTCTGAATAAAAGATGATAATTAATTTATAAAGAATTTTAAAAGTATACATATTATTCTTGTTATAATTCCAAGATTTAGATGGTGAGGCACTGCCTCACCTGCCTCACCTGACCAGCCGCCACTGCTCGGGACAATCAAGTGGGAAGTACTACATCACCACCAGCTGATATATAAATTTCTATTAATTAATTAATGTACAGATTAGTAAATTAATTATATGATTAAGTGTTTTAATTTCATGCCAATTTATTTATATTTAAAATATTTTTATTTTATAAAATAATATTTTGAACGTCAGATGTTCACAATATGATAGACCAGTTTTTCTATAATTATGAGGTGTGAATGAGTAGATATGACTTTTAAAGTAAACGTGTTAAATTAATAATATAAAGACAAAAGGAGATAAATATAGTTATTTTTAGTGATTCATGTGATTTAATAAGGTCATTTTACAGCTGTGCAGTCTTTTTATTGTTGAATTACGGTGTGAAATATTTTTTTATTGATTTGAATCATCATTGTCCAGCTATGCAATTATTTTTGAATCAGGATACATATTTTCAAAGGATATGGAATCTATACATTCTATAAAATCTTTAATATTTTTTTTACTGAGTGACTAGGTTCATCATTGTACAACTGTGCATTTTTTTTATTGT
>JAVIWB010003783.1:0-10719 GCA_031893035.1 Dermolepida albohirtum
TTCTTTAATAAACAATTTATGTTTTTTTTAAATTAGAAAATTATATATTTTTTCGTTTTATAAATTAAACAAATTCATATTCTTTCCCCTCCTTCATTTTATTTAAGAAAAAATAATAGAATTGGGAAAATTCAGTATTTTCTTAATCAATTTTTCGTATATTTAGTAATAGTTGTCATCATTGGAAGAGCTTTTTTTTAAAGAAACAATTTCTGTTTATTTTTAAATTAGGAAATAATTACTGTTCTTCGCTTTATAAATCAACAAAATTCATGTTCTTTCCTTTCCTTTATTTTATTTAAGAAAAACAGTAGGGGGTAATAAAGCACTTACTCTGTATTAACGACGTTTTGGGTTTCTTTCCCCTTTTTCAAGTTATTTTATATTATTGTATATTGTAAATCTACAAAAACACAAGCATTTCTAATTAACACTATCATCCACTATCAGTCGAAAAACCCAAACACAAAAAAATAAAATTTATAGTTAGAATGAAACGATCAACATATTAAAAAAGAAAAAAGGATAGGAAAAGGCGTAATAAAATTGGGAAAATTTAGTATTTTTTAAATGAATTTTAGATATTTTTTCTAGTAGTTGTCATTGCTGGAAGAGCTTTTCTTTAATAAACAATTTATGTTTTTTTTAAATTAGAAAATTATATATTTTTTCGTTTTATAAATTAAACAAATTCATATTCTTTCCCCTCCTTCATTTTATTTAAGAAAAAATAATAGAATTGGGAAAATTCAGTATTTTCTTAATCAATTTTTCGTATATTTAGTAATAGTTGTCATCATTGGAAGAGCTTTTTTTTAAAGAAACAATTTCTGTTTATTTTTAAATTAGGAAATAATTACTGTTCTTCGCTTTATAAATCAACAAAATTCATGTTCTTTCCTTTCCTTTATTTTATTTAAGAAAAAACAGTAGGGGGTAATAAAGCACTTACTCTGTATTAACGACGTTTTGGGTTTCTTTCCCCTTTTTCAAGTTATTTTATATTATTGTATATTGTAAATCTACAAAAACACAAGCATTTCTAATTAACACTATCATCCACTATCAGTCGAAAAACCCAAACACAAAAAAATAAAATTTATAGTTAGAATGAAACGACCAACATATTAAAAAAGAAAAAAGGATAGGAAAATGCGTAATAAAATTGGGAAAATTTGGTATTTTTTAAATGAATTTTAGATATTTTTTCTAGTAGTTGTCATTGCTGGAAGAGCTTTTCTTTAATAAACAATTTATGTTTTTTTTAAATTAGAAAATTATATATTTTTTCGTTTTATAAATTAAACAAATTCATATTCTTTCCCCTCCTTCATTTTATTTAAGAAAAAATAATAGAATTGGGAAAATTCAGTATTTTCTTAATCAATTTTTCGTATATTTAGTAATAGTTGTCATCATTGGAAGAGCTTTTTTTTAAGAAACAATTTCTGTTTATTTTTAAATTAGAAAATTCTAATTACTTTGTTTTATAACTCAATCAAATTCGTGTTCTTTCCTTTCCTCTATTTTATTTAACCCTCCATCACTATAGTATATTTCACTTACTGCGTTACCCATGCGTTTAAAGTGTCTGCGTTTCTTAACTGCCAAATTCAAATAAACATATAATGTAATTTTTTGAAGTAAGGAGCACTAAAATACCGAACAAATTTAGTTTTAGTCATAAATCTATTATTTTATTTCAACTTATATGTTGTTTATTAACATTTCATTAAAAAAGGAAACAAAAAAATTATATTAAATGGATTATGTAATTCTAGTGATAATTAAAAAACTTTTTAAGCAAATCCTCTGCGGATTACTGAATTCGAAAGCTAAAAAGATAAAGAAAATAAAGTTATTTAATAATATTTTTGTAAACAAAGTAAAATTTTGCGTAAAAATTGAACTAAGTACCAACAAAATTGTAGTCACTCATCAAATCCATGAAACATATCATCATGGTTTTCGCAGTTGTTTGTCAATTCTGAATGTGTTGATTGATAATAATTAGTACACAGTGGGTAACTGTGACTTTTACAAATAAAAATGTCGCACTTGCAGCGTGTTGTTTTTGTTTTACGGTCCTTTTTATTACCTCATACCTGACAACGACTCTGTTTAAGTTTTTTGGCTGGTGGTGATATGGCTTCGGGTTCATTCTGCTTTCCAGAAAGTTGTTTGGTAAATTTTTGGCAGCTTATTTTGATATTAGTTGGCAATGTCTTAATTGTGCTACGTTTTTCCATATGTGGCGTAATAAGCCTAAACGCCAAATCCTTGATGAAAGGTGAACGCTTTTTGTACTTTAGTGGTGGATTTTGAGTGCACAACAAAACAATACGTGCATTTATGGCAGCCACATTCAGCAAAGAGTAGAATATTACTAGAGGCCAGCGATTACAATTTCTGGCTACGTTATATGTAGAACATAACTGGTCAGTCGTATCGACCCCTCCTTTGGTTTTGTTATAAAACTCAATTATTTCGGACAAACACTTTGGAACATCTAGCAGCTTACCATCTCTATGCATGGTAGAGAGCAATAAAACACACAAGTGCTTTTATTTATATTAGCGATCACTCAAAGTAATCGCTAAATCTTCTATGTACAAGGTTACTATCAATGGGTATAAAACACCCAAAAAAATGAAACGCTATTACTATCGCGGGTGTAAACCACCCAAGCTCTTTTTAAAATAAATTTTATGTAAATATAATCTCGGATTAATGTAGTAGAATGTACTTCTGAGCATAAAAAACCATTCAAAGGTGGATAACATTATAATAAAGGGACGATTTTCATAGAAAATTATATAGTTTACTTAAAAGTTCAGCCTTTTGGGTGGAATCCACCCAGACAATAGTAACGGAGGGTTAAGAAAAAACAGTAGGTGGTAATAGAACACTTACTTTATATTAACGACCTTTTGGGTTTCCTTTCCCCTTTTCCAAGTAATTTTATATTATTGTATATTATTTTATAAATACGTACATTTATTTGATTTTTTTTAATAGTTTAATAGTACGTACATTTTTTTCTATTCAATATAAATTTACAGAAACACAAGCATTTTAAATTAACATTATCATCCACTACTAGTCGAAAAACCCAAACACAAAAGAATAAAATTTATAGTTAGAATAAAACGACCAACGTATTAAGAACGAAAAAAGAATATACGAAAAAGCGTAATAAAATTGGGAAAATTCAGTATTTTTTAAATGAATTTTAGATATTTTTTGTAGTAGTTGTCATTGCCGGAAGAGCTTTTCTTTAAGAAACAATTTATGTTTTTTTTAATTAGGAAATTCGAATACAATTTTTACTTTATAAATTAGCTAACTTCGCGTTTTTTCCTTCCCTCCATTTTATTTATGAAAATAACTTAATAAAATTGAGAAAAATTCAGTATTTTTTAAATCAACTTCAGTTATTTATTTTGTAGTAGATGTCATTGCTGGAAAAGCTTTCTTTAAGAAAAAAATTACGTTTTTGCTGTAGTTGTCATTGCTGGAAGAGATTTGTTTAAAGAAATGCCTTATATTCTTTTCTATATAAATTAATATCCAAAAAGTAGAAAATTCTAATACATTTTTAGTTTTGGTTTTACAAAATCAGCCAATTTCACCGTGTTTTTTCTTTTAAAAATAGAAAAATTCGTAAAAATTGAAAATTAAAAATTAAAGCAATTCTTAATTCTAAAAAGCAAGTAAATAAGTACTAATATTTCTTTATTTAAGAAAAATAAATAAAAATCTGGGTATTTACAAAATTAAGCGCTCTTTAAATGTTTTATGTTTTAAATAAACACCTCTGAAAGTGGCTCTGCTCCGAAACTAAACTCAACAAACTTTATTTTAAAGTTATCTAGAAGCAAGTAGCTTTGAAATATTGGTTAGAAAATATATGTCTATCGTCGCAATAAATAAACTTAAAACTTCTTGGTAAAGTATATGATATAAACAATAGAAAAATCTAATACTGACTTCAGTAATTTCGTTATTTTAATATTTAAATTATTCCAAGCATACTATATTAGAAGAAAACAAATTATTACATTTGAAACGTTCATTAAAAAAATTCATTAAATACCGCGGGGGGCGGGGGGAATGGTATATCTAAATGTTCTTTATCATCTCTATTAAAAGATACGTTCCATATTTAAATGGTTATGTATATTTTATTTGTAAAATATGAATTGTGCTCTTATTTTTGCGTCTTGTTCACCCGTCCCGTCGCTAACTCTTCAGGTAATAAATATTTGTTCAAAACTTCGCAAAATTTTATTTTTAAAGAACGGAAGATGACAAATACAAAGAATTTCCTAAATTATACAATTACACATACATTTCTTTTTTAAAACCAAAATTCAGTCAATTAGATAGCCACACTGGCTGGTTTCGCGTTTTCTTTTCTAAACTTAAAATTTCGCCGAAAATATTCGTCCCTTTTCGCATCTCATAATTTAATTACAGCCGATCATTTCAAAGAGTATCTCAAAAAATCTCTGCAAGCCTTTTAAGTTTCTATTAACCACAATAAATTAGGCAAAAACTCCTTCAAATAATACTAAAAATGTCTTGGTAATTTACAATAGTATTTCCTGATATTTGATTGTAGTAAGAAGTAGGTATTATTGGTTTTTGTTAGCAACTCGTGGTGCTATATATTAATAAATATATTACCGTCGCTCAATTTTCTTTCACTGTAGATACGTTATTTTCAGAATCAAAATAAATTTTATTTTGTTTCTGAAATTCATCTAAACAAGACTATATAAATAGAATACACTAATATTTTGACTTTATTTTAACATTAAGTAATAGAATTACTTGTCTAATAATGCTTTTTTAGCTCTTAAATTGTCATAGCTAATTTTACCAAGATACTAAGATTGAAATACAATTTGAGCGTATGCTTCAAAAAGCTATAAAGCGAAATTCTCTTAACTGATTGTATTAGGGAATGTTGTAACTTATAAACCATATTCGCCAAAATTTTCCTAAAGTCTAAACGTACTTGAGCTAAGTCTGTCTCTCCATGCGATAGGATTGGAGACGAGCCCTTGAAATCCCGGCCAATATAAACCACTGGTTCCTCTTCCAAGCTCCATCGGAGGTTTGTTTACAGAGTTAGCGGCGTGATGATGAAAGAATGCGGCCGCGGCAATATTGAAACCGCGCAAACCAGAATTCGACGCTCCTTGCGAGCTATTCGTGGCCATTCCCAGAGAGTTTTGGGAAAACCCAAGACTATGTGGAAAGTGTAATGGTCCAGTTGTGATTTGCGATGGCCTAGACAGTATGTGGTCAATGCCATGCGGATTGGCTCCTTGGGAACTGTTGCTATTAGATGTCGCACCTAAAGGACTCCTCGATGCCAAGCCGGATCGTTCTACGTGAATGCTTGTACGCTCCAGCAGGACATCGGTGTCGCTTTTCTCTTGCTGGTGTAAATGTTCGTGGCTGGCATGACTTTGTTGTTGGACTTTCATCTCGGTCATGGAATGTAACGCCGCTAATGGTGCCGCTAACATATTTCTGTGTTCTAAGTTGAGGAAACTAAGATTCTGTTGACTAGCGAATTCTAACATTTTCGAAACTGGTGGCGGTGGTGTTACGGATACTTCCGAACGGTCACTAGAAGCATCGCTGTGCTGTGTCATGGCTACTGGAGACGCCGTGATGAATGTTTAAAAGACGCGTACAAGCCGCGTCCTTTTTTAAAGGATGCCGAATATCACAACACGTGCAAACACATCACCAAAAATCACCACGATACCGCACTGTTTCGAGTTCTTAGTTTGAATGAACCGTATAGAAGTAACGAACAGTTAGGTGGTGGGCGTTTCGACAAACTAGGTGCCAAAACGACGAAGTGGGGATGATGGTTCTCTATGAACTCAAGTGCATGTTAAAATATGTGCTTCTGTTTGAGATCATTAGGTTGGCCTTTATAGCGGAGGACATTGAGTGGTATAGTATGTATAACGTAGAGTTGCGTGGCTGAACATTGTTCTATTTTTAAAACAGAATAATGCTTTTTTCATTGGTCCGAAGGAGGATCAGGGTACGTTGAGTGTACCCGTGATTGGCGAGGACCCTATAGCCCGGAAACGCCTGCCATTGGCTCAAAGACCGCCCTATCCCCCTCTGCATTCGTATTATCGGAGTATACATGGAACTCAATCTGTAAGGAGGTATTTTACTAGCATAAACATGTTAGCGGTGAAAACAAGGTTTAAAACCCCTCTTCCTACGAGTGAACACTACAAGTGTCTTACTCTGTTTCTGACCCAGCGCCTGCTTTCCGGCTCCTACTCCGTTCTCGATAGTAACAGAATAACACAGATATTCGGTCAATTATTTCCCATAATATCACGACAGATATACATACATACATAGGCACATATATCCTAGATATTTATACAGATGTTTCTGCCCTTTTTCATTTAACGTTTGCGTCTTTAACTACATAGTAATTAATGTATGAAATATATTGTCGATTAATTTATACCCACTAAATTAGTTAATATATACAGTGCGATCGTATAATATAACGGGCTTAAATTCGTACTGACATTTCGTACATTTTTGGAACTGCTTTTGCACTATGACCAGTAGAGCAATAATTATTTGCACCACTCTTCAATATCTAAGATATTCATAGACAATCGCGAATTTATTATAAAACCCCAATTACTCAGGTTGATAAAGTTCCGATTAAAGTGTTACGTTAATAATAATAATAATAACCTTTATTAGTATTTTAACTTGAAATTTCAAGTGTACACTACGTTAATAAGTAAATATGTAGATACGACACATACATACATCTAAATTAAAACTGCAGACCTATTTGGAGCGATCCAGTCAGTTCGTTTTAAAAGAATTCACTAACTCTATACAGGGCTCGATCATATATATAATATCATTACAAGCATGTACATATGAAGAAATCAGTCGACAACTTGTTATTCCTGAAACTTCCTACCATTTAGTGTAAAACCAACTCAAGTCTCTACTTAATATATTCTTTTATTAAATGACACCAGATGAGTATGAGTGAAATATATCTTCTAATGCAAAATTTAGACTTAAACTTAGTGAAGCGACTGCAATTTGTTCCGAGAAGATGAATCATCTAAATATTTAACTTAGAGTAGACCCAAAACACTATTCGATAATCAAGCTGTAAAGACTTTAATGAAAGAAGGTACAACACTTTAAGAGAACTTGAAAATAAATTGGTATAATACCAAAACATTTCCCTGCCAAAGATCAAATTAAAAGTTCTCGTACTTTTAAATTTGATGAGAATCAATCGTAAACTGTCGAAGAATCCATATGATACGGCAATTGCAAGAGCACATATCAATGATTGAACAAAGACGAAGCTCTAAGACATGGTCTAAAGCCTCCATTATATGTACAGAAAATTCTGAAGACATCACATCTAATACTGACAATATATTTGACCACAAATTGTACCAAACTGTAGAACATTTATTCGAGAAGTACTATGGAGGAGGAGCCACCTGAAAATGTCTTGGTGTTAACCCAAGACTCGAAAGAACATTTCCCTGCCTAATATCAAATTAAAAGTTCTCGTACTTTTAAATTTGATGAGAATCAATCGTAAACTGTCGAAGAATCCATATGATACGACAATTGCAAGAGCACATATCAATGATTGAACAAAGACGAAGCTCTAAGACATGATCTAAAGCCTCCATTATATGTACAGAAAATTCTGAAGACATCACATCTAATACTGACAATATATTTGACCACAATTTGTAACGAACTGTAGAACATTTATTCGAGAAGTACTATGGAGGAGGAGCCACCTGAAAGTGTCTTAGTGTTAACCCAAGACTCGAAAGAACATTTCCCTGCCAAAGATCAAATTAAAAGTTCTCGTACTTTTAAATTTGATGAGAAACAATCGTAAACTCATGAAGAATCCATATGATACGACAATTGCAAGAGCACATATCAATGATTGAACAAAAACGAAGCTCTAAGACATGATCAAAAGCCTCCATTTCACGTACAAAAAATTCTGAAGACATCACATCTAATACCGACAATATATTTGACTATAATTTGTAACGAACTGTAGAACATTTATTCGAGAAGTACCATGGAGGAAGAGCCAGCTGAAAGTGTCTTAGTGTTAACCCAAGACTCGATAGAACTTTTACATAAATTAATACAATACTAAAACACGTCAATGTCAAAGATAACATTAAAAGTTTTTCAAGGAAACAAGCTGAGTAAGCCAAATCCGTATTTTAAAATTTGATCAGAAACAATTGTAAAACCATGTATCAGTCGTACAAACATTAAATTCTAAGACATGATCTAAAGCTTCTACTTTATGTACAGAAGATTCATATAACTGTTTGGTTTTCTCATCGAATAGTGAAAACATTACACCTATTAGACAACGGCAATATACAAACAAATGTACTGGCAATATAGTGTACAAATTATAGATACAATATTTAACTCATATAAACACAGAGGGTCCTATTAAACTATGATGCAATGCCTCGAAAATTGATAGTTTCAAAACGATGGTTTAAATTCTGAAATTCTACACCATCGACCATCTTCTCTAGTTTAATCTTCTAGTAGGCTATTATTTCTTCAAACATTTGGACGTTTTCTTAAAAAAAAATGTAAAGGTATTTCTTATATTCATAGTGACATTTGTAATTTTCTTTTATATATCAAGTATAGTTCTTTTTTTCTTATCTATAAACAAAGGTTTAAATGACATTGCATGTCAATCAAAGCTTACTACTGTACGACAATTAGACTCCGCGAAATTCCAATAGGTATACGGCCTTGCGCGGACTTCGAAAAACATTTTTCTGGCCTATAGAAAGTTAATTTTCTATGGACAATACTTCATTTTTTTTAATTAAAAAGTGGTGATTTCGATGTGCAAGACAAAGAATGTTCTAGTAGACCGAAGAAGTTTGAAGATGCGAAACTGCAGGAGCTATTGGATGAAGACTCAACTCAAACTCAAAAACAATTGGCAGAAGCGTTAAATGTGGCCCAAGAAATGATTAGCGCCCGATTACGAGCAATGTGAAATTCCAAAAGATGGGAAAATGGGTACCACATCAATTGAATGACAGGCAAATGGAAAATCGAAAAATCGTCTGTGAAATGCTGCTTCAAAGGTATGATTGTAAGTCATTTCTGCATCGAATAGTGACGTGTGATGAAAAATAGATTTATTTTTTGGGATGGTATCCGTAAATTACCTAAAAGATGGGTAAAATGTATAGAATTAAATGGCCAATACTTTGAATAAATAAATTTTTCCGTTTTCTTGAAAATTATGTAGTTTTTTTTACGAAAAAAGTAATGACTTTCCGGTATACCTGGTACAAAACACCAAGAGCAAGGTCTTGGGACCTCTTCTGATCTATTAAAACTGAAAAGAAAGTCAAACCAAAAAAAATAACTTGTGGAATGTTATCTTAGAATTGCATGATAAATGGAAAAAAGTATACTCCTATTCCTCCTTCTTAATTAAGAGTGTAGGTTTGCATTTTATTCGCTACATAATAAATATTATATTAAATAAAATTTAACGGGAAATTTTGAAGAACATCTGGAATCAATATTAAAAATAACTGCTTCAATTTCCAATCTATTTCTTTTGAAGTTCAAAGTACTCATTGTAAATTCTATTCAGTTTCCAAAAGCCATACCAAAAGTGTTTCTTATAAAGCTCTTAAATCTCTATCGATTTTTAACTCGATTAAACTCAATTCAGTAATAAATAAAAATCCAAATATGTTAAATCAAGTAAATATAGTGAAAGTAAGACGATTTCTAATTTCGATTCGTTTAATTCTTTTTCTGAACGATATCTATCGAGATCCTTTTTGAAACTATTGCAGGAAGTCTTTATGCAATTGTTATCCTCCATTTCTTCAAAAGAACTGCATCGGAACCGTTCATTTTGTTACGCTTGAATTCGTCCATCCATAATCGAATAGTTTCTTTAGAAATATTATGTACAAGTTTATTTTAAAACAATGAACCGATTTTATAGGGCATTATTCTATTAAGTAAAACAAAATTCGAAGAAAGTTACAAACGTTTCATAATAAAGTTTTATTCTATTTCTTACAAGTTCAATTTGGCTACCTTTTGTACCAAGGGCAATATCTAGACGACATAAAAATTCCTCCTAGATGCATGGTAGTATATCACGAGTTGACTGTCGTTGTTAGGTTATTGGTTAATGGTGGAATACAAACTTGATCTTTTACATATTCTCATAAGAAAAAATTACGTATGGTGAGGTTTAGGGATCTCGTAGACCAAAAACACAGAACAAGATCTTAGATCTCCTTCTGAAAAATCAATTGCTAGGGCACTACTTTATTCAAAAAGCTCGAACCATCAGATACTCCTTGATGAAAAATGATATGATCAGACTCTGCTTGCAGTAAAGGGATAAATAAATTTTGGATCCTATTGAGAACTCTTCTGTTACGGTGCTTCCCTCGAAGAAAAGTGTGCCATTAACCTTGTTCATAAATACTGCACAGGAAACGTTTACTTTGGACGAATCTATTTCGTGTTCGACTGTCTCGTGTGTGTGTGTCGAATGCATGTGAGTTGTGACGATTGCCGTTCAAGTGAAAAGTTGCTTCATTACTGGCACTTGAACATAAAATA
>JAVIWB010003784.1:0-10909 GCA_031893035.1 Dermolepida albohirtum
GATACAACGTTCTGGTTTGAAGCAGCGTAACAGACGTGTCACAATCTATAAGTACACACCTAAAAAACAATCACTTTTGAAAGTCAGTTTCCGACTAACGCTGCATGTGAGCTCTGCTTGATGGCGTTCTAAGGTAGCTAATAACTTCGGAACGAGAAGAGATACAATGTTCTGGTTTGAAGCAGCGTAACAGTCGTGTCACAATCTATAAGTACACACCTAAAAAACAATCACTTTTGAAAGTCAGTTTTCCGACTAACGCTACATGTGAGCTCTGCTTGATGGCGTTCTAAGGTCGCTAATAACTTCGGAACGAAGAGATACAATGTTCTGGTTTGAAGCAGCGTAACAGTCGTGTCACAATCTATAAGTACACACCTAAAAAACAATCACTTTTGAAAGTCAGTTTCCGACTAACGCTACATGTGAGCTCTGCTTGATGGCGTTCTAAGGTCGCTAATAACTTCGGAACGAGAAGAGATACAATGTTCTGGTTTGAAGCAGCGTAACAGTCGTGTCACAATCTATAAGTACACACCTAAAAAACAATCACTTTTGAAAGTCAGTTTCCGACTAACGCTACATGTGAGCTCTGCTTGATGGCGTTCTAAGGTCGCTAATAACTTCGGAACGAGAAGAGATACAATGTTCTGGTTTGAAGCAGCGTAACAGTCGTGTCACAATCTATAAGTACACACCTAAAAAACAATCACTTTTGAAAGTCAGTTTCCGACTAACGCTACATGTGAGCTCTGCTGATGGCGTTCTAAGGTCGCTAATAACTTCGGAACGAGAAGAGATACAATGTTCTGGTTTGAAGCAGCGTAACAGTCGTGTCACAATCTATAAGTACACACCTAAAAAACAATCACTTTTGAAAGTCAGTTTCCGACTAACGCTACATGTGAGCTCTGCTTGATGGCGTTCTAAGGTCGCTAATAACTTCGGAACGAAGAGATTTATGGTTTGAAGCAGCGTAACAGTCGTGTCACAATCTATAAGTACACACCTAAAAAACAATCACTTTTGAAAGTCAGTTTCCGACTAACGCTACATGTGAGCTCTGCCTGATGGCGTTCTAAGGTCGCTAATAACTTCGGAACGAGAAGAGATACAATGTTCTGGTTTGAAGCAGCGTAACAGTCGTGTCACAATCTATAAGTACACACCTAAAAAACAATCACTTTTGAAAGTCAGTTTCCGACTAACGCTACATGTGAGCTCTGCCTGATGGCGTTCTAAGGTCGCTAATAACTTCGGAACGAGAAGAGATACAATGTTCTGGTTTGAAGCAGCGTAACAGTCGTGTCACAATCTATAAGTACACACCTAAAAAACAATCACTTTTGAAAGTCAGTTTCCGACTAACGCTACATGTGAGCTCTGCCTGATGGCGTTCTAAGGTCGCTAATAACTTCGGAACGAGAAGAGATACAATGTTCTGGTTTGAAGCAGCGTAACAGTCGTGTCACAATCTATAAGTACACACCTAAAAAACAATCACTTTTGAAAGTCAGTTTCCGACTAACGCTACATGTGAGCTCTGCCTGATGGCGTTCTAAGGTCGCTAATAACTTCGGAACGAGAAGAGATACAATGTTCTGGTTTGAAGCAGCGTAACAGTCGTGTCACAATCTATAAGTACACACCTAAAAAACAATCACTTTTGAAAGTCAGTTTCCGACTAACGCTACATGTGAGCTCTGCCTGATGGCGTTCTAAGGTCGCTAATAACTTCGGAACGAGAAGAGATACAATGTTCTGGTTTGAAGCAGCGTAACAGTCGTGTCACAATCTATAAGTACACACCTAAAAAACAATCACTTTTGAAAGTCAGTTTCCGACTAACGCTACATGTGAGCTCTGCCTGATGGCGTTCTAAGGTCGCTAATAACTTCGGAACGAGAAGAGATACAATGTTCTGGTTTGAAGCAGCGTAACAGTCGTGTCACAATCTATAAGTACACACCTAAAAAACAATCACTTTTGAAAGTCAGTTTCCGACTAACGCTACATGTGAGCTCTGCCTGATGGCGTTCTAAGGTCGCTAATAACTTCGGAACGAGAAGAGATACAATGTTCTGGTTTGAAGCAGCGTAACAGTCGTGTCACAATCTATAAGTACACACCTAAAAAACAATCACTTTTGAAAGTCAGTTTCCGACTAACGCTACATGTGAGCTCTGCCTGATGGCGTTCTAAGGTCGCTAATAACTTCGGAACGAGAAGAGATACAATGTTCTGGTTTGAAGCAGCGTAACAGTCGTGTCACAATCTATAAGTACACACCTAAAAAACAATCACTTTTGAAAGTCAGTTTCCGACTAACGCTACATGTGAGCTCTGCCTGATGGCGTTCTAAGGTCGCTAATAACTTCGGAACGAGAAGAGATACAATGTTCTGGTTTGAAGCAGCGTAACAGTCGTGTCACAATCTATAAGTACACACCTAAAAAACAATCACTTTTGAAAGTCAGTTTCCGACTAACGCTACATGTGAGCTCTGCCTGATGGCGTTCTAAGGTCGCTAATAACTTCGGAACGAGAAGAGATACAATGTTCTGGTTTGAAGCAGCGTAACAGTCGTGTCACAATCTATAAGTACACACCTAAAAAACAATCACTTTTGAAAGTCAGTTTCCGACTAACGCTACATGTGAGCTCTGCCTGATGGCGTTCTAAGGTCGCTAATAACTTCGGAACGAGAAGAGATACAATGTTCTGGTTTGAAGCAGCGTAACAGTCGTGTCACAATCTATAAGTACACACCTAAAAAACAATCACTTTTGAAAGTCAGTTTCCGACTAACGCTACATGTGAGCTCTGCCTGATGGCGTTCTAAGGTCGCTAATAACTTCGGAACGAGAAGAGATACAATGTTCTGGTTTGAAGCAGCGTAACAGTCGTGTCACAATCTATAAGTACACACCTAAAAAACAATCACTTTTGAAAGTCAGTTTCCGACTAACGCTACATGTGAGCTCTGCCTGATGGCGTTCTAAGGTCGCTAATAACTTCGGAACGAGAAGAGATACAATGTTCTGGTTTGAAGCAGCGTAACAGTCGTGTCACAATCTATAAGTACACACCTAAAAAACAATCACTTTTGAAAGTCAGTTTCCGACTAACGCTACATGTGAGCTCTGCTGATGGCGTTCTAAGGTCGCTAATAACTTCGGAACGAGAAGAGATACAATGTTCTGGTTTGAAGCAGCGTAACAGTCGTGTCACAATCTATAAGTACACACCTAAAAAACAATCACTTTTGAAAGTCAGTTTCCGACTAACGCTACATGTGAGCTCTGCCTGATGGCGTTCTAAGGTCGCTAATAACTTCGGAACGAGAAGAGATACAATGTTCTGGTTTGAAGCAGCGTAACAGTCGTGTCACAATCTATAAGTACACACCTAAAAAACAATCACTTTTGAAAGTCAGTTTCCGACTAACGCTACATGTGAGCTCTGCCTGATGGCGTTCTAAGGTCGCTAATAACTTCGGAACGAGAAGAGATACAATGTTCTGGTTTGAAGCAGCGTAACAGTCGTGTCACAATCTATAAGTACACACCTAAAAAACAATCACTTTTGAAAGTCAGTTTCCGACTAACGCTACATGTGAGCTCTGCCTGATGGCGTTCTAAGGTCGCTAATAACTTCGGAACGAGAAGAGATACAATGTTCTGGTTTGAAGCAGCGTAACAGTCGTGTCACAATCTATAAGTACACACCTAAAAAACAATCACTTTTGAAAGTCAGTTTCCGACTAACGCTACATGTGAGCTCTGCCTGATGGCGTTCTAAGGTCGCTAATAACTTCGGAACGAGAAGAGATACAATGTTCTGGTTTGAAGCAGCGTAACAGTCGTGTCACAATCTATAAGTACACACCTAAAAAACAATCACTTTTGAAAGTCAGTTTCCGACTAACGCTACATGTGAGCTCTGCCTGATGGCGTTCTAAGGTCGCTAATAACTTCGGAACGAGAAGAGATACAATGTTCTGGTTTGAAGCAGCGTAACAGTCGTGTCACAATCTATAAGTACACACCTAAAAAACAATCACTTTTGAAAGTCAGTTTCCGACTAACGCTACATGTGAGCTCTGCCTGATGGCGTTCTAAGGTCGCTAATAACTTCGGAACGAGAAGAGATACAATGTTCTGGTTTGAAGCAGCGTAACAGTCGTGTCACAATCTATAAGTACACACCTAAAAAACAATCACTTTTGAAAGTCAGTTTCCGACTAACGCTACATGTGAGCTCTGCCTGATGGCGTTCTAAGGTCGCTAATAACTTCGGAACGAGAAGAGATACAATGTTCTGGTTTGAAGCAGCGTAACAGTCGTGTCACAATCTATAAGTACACACCTAAAAAACAATCACTTTTGAAAGTCAGTTTCCGACTAACGCTACATGTGAGCTCTGCCTGATGGCGTTCTAAGGTCGCTAATAACTTCGGAACGAGAAGAGATACAATGTTCTGGTTTGAAGCAGCGTAACAGTCGTGTCACAATCTATAAGTACACACCTAAAAAACAATCACTTTTGAAAGTCAGTTTCCGACTAACGCTACATGTGAGCTCTGCCTGATGGCGTTCTAAGGTCGCTAATAACTTCGGAACGAGAAGAGATACAATGTTCTGGTTTGAAGCAGCGTAACAGTCGTGTCACAATCTATAAGTACACACCTAAAAAACAATCACTTTTGAAAGTCAGTTTCCGACTAACGCTACATGTGAGCTCTGCCTGATGGCGTTCTAAGGTCGCTAATAACTTCGGAACGAGAAGAGATACAATGTTCTGGTTTGAAGCAGCGTAACAGTCGTGTCACAATCTATAAGTACACACCTAAAAAACAATCACTTTTGAAAGTCAGTTTCCGACTAACGCTACATGTGAGCTCTGCCTGATGGCGTTCTAAGGTCGCTAATAACTTCGGAACGAGAAGAGATACAATGTTCTGGTTTGAAGCAGCGTAACAGTCGTGTCACAATCTATAAGTACACACCTAAAAAACAATCACTTTTGAAAGTCAGTTTCCGACTAACGCTACATGTGAGCTCTGCCTGATGGCGTTCTAAGGTCGCTAATAACTTCGGAACGAGAAGAGATACAATGTTCTGGTTTGAAGCAGCGTAACAGTCGTGTCACAATCTATAAGTACACACCTAAAAAACAATCACTTTTGAAAGTCAGTTTCCGACTAACGCTACATGTGAGCTCTGCCTGATGGCGTTCTAAGGTCGCTAATAACTTCGGAACGAGAAGAGATACAATGTTCTGGTTTGAAGCAGCGTAACAGTCGTGTCACAATCTATAAGTACACACCTAAAAAACAATCACTTTTGAAAGTCAGTTTCCGACTAACGCTACATGTGAGCTCTGCCTGATGGCGTTCTAAGGTCGCTAATAACTTCGGAACGAGAAGAGATACAATGTTCTGGTTTGAAGCAGCGTAACAGTCGTGTCACAATCTATAAGTACACACCTAAAAAACAATCACTTTTGAAAGTCAGTTTCCGACTAACGCTACATGTGAGCTCTGCCTGATGGCGTTCTAAGGTCGCTAATAACTTCGGAACGAGAAGAGATACAATGTTCTGGTTTGAAGCAGCGTAACAGTCGTGTCACAATCTATAAGTACACACCTAAAAAACAATCACTTTTGAAAGTCAGTTTCCGACTAACGCTACATGTGAGCTCTGCCTGATGGCGTTCTAAGGTCGCTAATAACTTCGGAACGAGAAGAGATACAATGTTCTGGTTTGAAGCAGCGTAACAGTCGTGTCACAATCTATAAGTACACCACTAAAAAACAATCACTTTTGAAAGTCAGTTTCCGACTAACGCTACATGTGAGCTCTGCCTGATGGCGTTCTAAGGTCGCTAATAACTTCGGAACGAGAAGAGATACAATGTTCTGGTTTGAAGCAGCGTAACAGTCGTGTCACAATCTATAAGTACACACCTAAAAAACAATCACTTTTGAAAGTCAGTTTCCGACTAACGCTACATGTGAGCTCTGCCTGATGGCGTTCTAAGGTCGCTAATAACTTCGGAACGAGAAGAGATACAATGTTCTGGTTTGAAGCAGCGTAACAGTCGTGTCACAATCTATAAGTACACACCTAAAAAACAATCACTTTTGAAAGTCAGTTTCCGACTAACGCTACATGTGAGCTCTGCCTGATGGCGTTCTAAGGTCGCTAATAACTTCGGAACGAGAAGAGATACAATGTTCTGGTTTGAAGCAGCGTAACAGTCGTGTCACAATCTATAAGTACACACCTAAAAAACAATCACTTTTGAAAGTCAGTTTCCGACTAACGCTACATGTGAGCTCTGCCTGATGGCGTTCTAAGGTCGCTAATAACTTCGGAACGAGAAGAGATACAATGTTCTGGTTTGAAGCAGCGTAACAGTCGTGTCACAATCTATAAGTACACACCTAAAAAACAATCACTTTTGAAAGTCAGTTTCCGACTAACGCTACATGTGAGCTCTGCCTGATGGCGTTCTAAGGTCGCTAATAACTTCGGAACGAGAAGAGATACAATGTTCTGGTTTGAAGCAGCGTAACAGTCGTGTCACAATCTATAAGTACACACCTAAAAAACAATCACTTTTGAAAGTCAGTTTCCGACTAACGCTACATGTGAGCTCTGCCTGATGGCGTTCTAAGGTCGCTAATAACTTCGGAACGAGAAGAGATACAATGTTCTGGTTTGAAGCAGCGTAACAGTCGTGTCACAATCTATAAGTACACACCTAAAAAACAATCACTTTTGAAAGTCAGTTTCCGACTAACGCTACATGTGAGCTCTGCCTGATGGCGTTCTAAGGTCGCTAATAACTTCGGAACGAGAAGAGATACAATGTTCTGGTTTGAAGCAGCGTAACAGTCGTGTCACAATCTATAAGTACACACCTAAAAAACAATCACTTTTGAAAGTCAGTTTCCGACTAACGCTACATGTGAGCTCTGCCTGATGGCGTTCTAAGGTCGCTAATAACTTCGGAACGAGAAGAGATACAATGTTCTGGTTTGAAGCAGCGTAACAGTCGTGTCACAATCTATAAGTACACACTAAAAAACAATCACTTTTGAAAGTCAGTTTCCGACTAACGCTACATGTGAGCTCTGCCTGATGGCGTTCTAAGGTCGCTAATAACTTCGGAACGAGAAGAGATACAATGTTCTGGTTTGAAGCAGCGTAACAGTCGTGTCACAATCTATAAGTACACACCTAAAAAACAATCACTTTTGAAAGTCAGTTTCCGACTAACGCTACATGTGAGCTCTGCCTGATGGCGTTCTAAGGTCGCTAATAACTTCGGAACGAGAAGAGATACAATGTTCTGGTTTGAAGCAGCGTAACAGTCGTGTCACAATCTATAAGTACACACCTAAAAAACAATCACTTTTGAAAGTCAGTTTCCGACTAACGCTACATGTGAGCTCTGCCTGATGGCGTTCTAAGGTCGCTAATAACTTCGGAACGAGAAGAGATACAATGTTCTGGTTTGAAGCAGCGTAACAGTCGTGTCACAATCTATAAGTACACACCTAAAAAACAATCACTTTTGAAAGTCAGTTTCCGACTAACGCTACATGTGAGCTCTGCCTGATGGCGTTCTAAGGTCGCTAATAACTTCGGAACGAGAAGAGATACAATGTTCTGGTTTGAAGCAGCGTAACAGTCGTGTCACAATCTATAAGTACACACCTAAAAAACAATCACTTTTGAAAGTCAGTTTCCGACTAACGCTACATGTGAGCTCTGCCTGATGGCGTTCTAAGGTCGCTAATAACTTCGGAACGAGAAGAGATACAATGTTCTGGTTTGAAGCAGCGTAACAGTCGTGTCACAATCTATAAGTACACACCTAAAAAACAATCACTTTTGAAAGTCAGTTTCCGACTAACGCTACATGTGAGCTCTGCCTGATGGCGTTCTAAGGTCGCTAATAACTTCGGAACGAGAAGAGATACAATGTTCTGGTTTGAAGCAGCGTAACAGTCGTGTCACAATCTATAAGTACACACCTAAAAAACAATCACTTTTGAAAGTCAGTTTCCGACTAACGCTACATGTGAGCTCTGCCTGATGGCGTTCTAAGGTCGCTAATAACTTCGGAACGAGAAGAGATACAATGTTCTGGTTTGAAGCAGCGTAACAGTCGTGTCACAATCTATAAGTACACACCTAAAAAACAATCACTTTTGAAAGTCAGTTTCCGACTAACGCTACATGTGAGCTCTGCCTGATGGCGTTCTAAGGTCGCTAATAACTTCGGAACGAGAAGAGATACAATGTTCTGGTTTGAAGCAGCGTAACAGTCGTGTCACAATCTATAAGTACACACCTAAAAAACAATCACTTTTGAAAGTCAGTTTCCGACTAACGCTACATGTGAGCTCTGCCTGATGGCGTTCTAAGGTCGCTAATAACTTCGGAACGAGAAGAGATACAATGTTCTGGTTTGAAGCAGCGTAACAGTCGTGTCACAATCTATAAGTACACACCTAAAAAACAATCACTTTTGAAAGTCAGTTTCCGACTAACGCTACATGTGAGCTCTGCCTGATGGCGTTCTAAGGTCGCTAATAACTTCGGAACGAGAAGAGATACAATGTTCTGGTTTGAAGCAGCGTAACAGTCGTGTCACAATCTATAAGTACACACATAAAAAACAATCACTTTTGAAAGTCAGTTTCCGACTAACGCTACATGTGAGCTCTGCCTGATGGCGTTCTAAGGTCGCTAATAACTTCGGAACGAGAAGAGATACAATGTTCTGGTTTGAAGCAGCGTAACAGTCGTGTCACAATCTATAAGCATCTTTGAAAGTCAGTTTCCGACTAACGCTACATGTGAGCTCTGCCTGATGGCGTTCTAAGGTCGCTAATAACTTCGGAACGAGAAGAGATACAATGTTCTGGTTTGAAGCAGCGTAACAGTCGTGTCACAATCTATAAGTACACACTAAAAAACAATCACTTTTGAAAGTCAGTTTCCGACTAACGCTACATGTGAGCTCTGCCTGATGGCGTTCTAAGGTCGCTAATAACTTCGGAACGAGAAGAGATACAATGTTCTGGTTTGAAGCAGCGTAACAGTCGTGTCACAATCTATAAGTACACACCTAAAAAACAATCACTTTTGAAAGTCAGTTTCCGACTAACGCTACATGTGAGCTCTGCCTGATGGCGTTCTAAGGTCGCTAATAACTTCGGAACGAGAAGAGATACAATGTTCTGGTTTGAAGCAGCGTAACAGTCGTGTCACAATCTATAAGTACACACATAAAAAACAATCACTTTTGAAAGTCAGTTTCCGACTAACGCTACATGTGAGCTCTGCCTGATGGCGTTCTAAGGTCGCTAATAACTTCGGAACGAGAAGAGATACAATGTTCTGGTTTGAAGCAGCGTAACAGTCGTGTCACAATCTATAAGTACACACCTAAAAAACAATCACTTTTGAAAGTCAGTTTCCGACTAACGCTACATGTGAGCTCTGCCTGATGGCGTTCTAAGGTCGCTAATAACTTCGGAACGAGAAGAGATACAATGTTCTGGTTTGAAGCAGCGTAACAGTCGTGTCACAATCTATAAGTACACACCTAAAAAACAATCACTTTTGAAAGTCAGTTTCCGACTAACGCTACATGTGAGCTCTGCCTGATGGCGTTCTAAGGTCGCTAATAACTTCGGAACGAGAAGAGATACAATGTTCTGGTTTGAAGCAGCGTAACAGTCGTGTCACAATCTATAAGTACACACCTAAAAAACAATCACTTTTGAAAGTCAGTTTCCGACTAACGCTACATGTGAGCTCTGCCTGATGGCGTTCTAAGGTCGCTAATAACTTCGGAACGAGAAGAGATACAATGTTCTGGTTTGAAGCAGCGTAACAGTCGTGTCACAATCTATAAGTACACACCTAAAAAACAATCACTTTTGAAAGTCAGTTTCCGACTAACGCTACATGTGAGCTCTGCCTGATGGCGTTCTAAGGTCGCTAATAACTTCGGAACGAGAAGAGATACAATGTTCTGGTTTGAAGCAGCGTAACAGTCGTGTCACAATCTATAAGTACACACCTAAAAAACAATCACTTTTGAAAGTCAGTTTCCGACTAACGCTACATGTGAGCTCTGCCTGATGGCGTTCTAAGGTCGCTAATAACTTCGGAACGAGAAGAGATACAATGTTCTGGTTTGAAGCAGCGTAACAGTCGTGTCACAATCTATAAGTACACACCTAAAAAACAATCACTTTTGAAAGTCAGTTTCCGACTAACGCTACATGTGAGCTCTGCCTGATGGCGTTCTAAGGTCGCTAATAACTTCGGAACGAGAAGAGATACAATGTTCTGGTTTGAAGCAGCGTAACAGTCGTGTCACAATCTATAAGTACACACCTAAAAAACAATCACTTTTGAAAGTCAGTTTCCGACTAACGCTACATGTGAGCTCTGTCTGATGGCGTTCTAAGGTCGCTAATAACTTCGGAACGAGAAGAGATACAATGTTCTGGTTTGAAGCAGCGTAACAGTCGTGTCACAATCTATAAGTACACACCTAAAAAACAATCACTTTTGAAAGTCAGTTTCCGACTAACGCTACATGTGAGCTCTGTCTGATGGCGTTCTAAGGTCGCTAATAACTTCGGAACGAGAAGAGATACAATGTTCTGGTTTGAAGCAGCGTAACAGTCGTGTCACAATCTATAAGTACACACCTAAAAAACAATCACTTTTGAAAGTCAGTTTCCGACTAACGCTACATGTGAGCTCTGTCTGATGGCGTTCTATGGTCGCTAATAACTTCGGAACGAGAAGAGATACAATGTTCTGGTTTGAAGCAGCGTAACAGTCGTGTCACAATCTATAAGCACACCTAA
>JAVIWB010003785.1:0-10869 GCA_031893035.1 Dermolepida albohirtum
GGGAAGAATTTTACATGACTGAGGGATGTAGCCCCAATCATGAGATGAAATGTAGCGCGTAAAGAGAAATACGGGTGATTCGTCTCAAGAGTCGTAATAAATAAATTGTTTTATTTGAAGACACATACAACAACAACTTGATGGAATTATTGCATCAAAAATTATTTATTCTAAAGAGTACGGATTTGGTTAAAATCTATAATTCAGCCGTTACGAGCTTATGTTCATACGTCTAGTGATATACACAGCAATATAAGTTAATATTATGTATATGTGTATATACATATATGTACATAATACCCCATAAATAAAATGTTATTCTATATTTTCTTCTTTTATTTTGGTTGTTCATTAAAAAAACAGGTATAGACACGATTTTAAGAATTATTTCACAATATTACGTAATATATCTAAAATAATAAAATATAAGAAAACATGAATACACACGATTTTTTAACCACAAAATTTGATAAGAGCATAACAAGTAGGCCGTTTGAACTTAATCTGTTTCATTATATCGAGTACATTCAATGTGTAAGTGTCGTGAATCTATGCGTTTATACCTAAGCAAATTATTTTCTGTTTGTTTTCCCAAGTGTCACCATATTAGGTCCACCATCTTCTACTTAATTATAAAATTAAATATACAGTCTGGAATATTAAAATTTATTACCAGATAATATACGGTCGGTAATATAAAATTTTATTGCCATTGGTCGCAATCTTGATTCGCCATTTTTTAAAATTTGGGCGACACCTTGTTTTGAAAATTTCAGGCTCTTGTGACTTGGAGCTGCCATCTTGTTTTTTGAAAATTTAAGACCCTTTTGATTTGGGGCCGCCATCTTGTTTTTAAAAATGTTGGGCGAACTTATTATATTTTATTTAACAACTTTTCGATCACACCATGTATATTGTGATGTCATGTGACGTAATCGGATGTGACGTCATGTGACGTAATCGGATGTGACGTCATGTAACGTAGCCGCATGTGACGTCAGGGAGATGGAGGTGGTCCCAGGACCCACGAAAGCACTCTACTGGCGATATAATTAACAGAATCAAAGCCATATTATTAAAAGATTAGCCGCAAAAAGTGTTTTTAAATATGTCCAACTATTTTATGTAACAATTATAATAGACAGATGATGAGAAAGGTAAGGTAGATCCTTTGAACATTACAGATATGTTTCTAACCCATTAAATATTATGTTCTATAAGATAAATGACAGATTAAAACTCAAGCTTTTCAAATGTAGTCCCTACCTTACCTCGGAGTCTTTTAGCTTCTTTGCATAAGTCTGTTAAAGTTGTTTTTAATTATGATTTTAAGAATTATTTCACAATATTACGTAATATATCTAGAATATACAGTAGGTAATATTAAAATATAAAAAAAACAGGAATACACACAATTTTTCAACTACAAGATTTGATAAGAACATAATAAGTATGCTGTTTGAATTTAATGTGTTTCATTGCATCGAATACATCCAAAGTGTAAGTGTCGTGAATCTGTGTGCTTATATGTAAGTAAATTATCCTTTTTGCTTCCCCAAATGCCACCATATTAGGTTCACCATCTTGTACTTAATTATAAAATTAAATGTACAGTCTGGAATATTAAAATTTATTACCAAGTAATAAACAGTCGGTAATATAAAATTTTATTGCCATTGGCCGCCATATTGCTTCGCCATTTTTTAAAATTTGGGTGCTATCCTGTTTTTGAAAGTTTAAGGCCCTTTTGACTGGAGGCCTCATCTTATTTATGAAAATTTTTGATCGAACCTCGTATATTTAATTTAGCTTCTTTTTAATCACACTCTGTATATTGTAACGTCATGTAACATTGTCGGATGTGACGTCAGGTGACGTAGCAGAATATGACGTCACGGACGTGACGTCAGGGAGGTGGGGGTGGTCTCCGGATGCGTGAAGGCCTTCTAGTATCGTCCTTTTTGATTACTTCTGAATTTTGGTGTTTTCTTTGTACTAACATTGGAAATCGATTCGAATAACTGCTGTTCTCTTTAATCCTACAGATTTTTGAAGTGGTGTTTAAAAAATCAAGAAAGCGCATGTTATTAGCTTTTACAAGCACAATACCTTCGTTAAAAACTTTCTTTGAGTTATATAGCGTTTATTTCAAGCCATCAAAAATGATATAAGAATTATTTTTGGAAAGAAAATGATAACACAGCGTTCCCAACATTCAGATACGTAATACAAACAAATGTTTAAGAGATATGTTATGATGGGAAATAATTGAAAGAAATAAAACAAAATAACATTTTCAAATATAATGCCATGTAAGAAAAGAGTGGTAAGCTAGTACGGATGTTTCCGGCAGTCTAGGCCGTTATTGACGTATATCTTGCTTTGCGATTTCAAAAGCGCATACATCGCGAGACATACGAAAGGCGTACAATACAATAGATATCGCAATACAGAATTCATAAATAGTAATAAACAATATATTTTATGTTATTATTATTGTTAAATTCTTACCTATGCGAGAAGTATTAAACAATCCAAATTTGCCCAACTAAACATTTGCAACATAGCGCAAGCTCCCAGAATCTTCTCGTTAAATGATATTCATCGCAATGTAAAAATGTTCTTGTATACAGAGAATGATCGTTCAGTGTTTACTAATGTAATATTTGGGTACATTTTTTTGAACTAATTAGCATATCTGTGTTAGAAGTACTACTGAAAATGTCTCTTAATTTGGCAAAATTTGAATTTTTTCGTAATAAACTACAAAACTTTTCTAATGCACGAACACTTGTCTCGTCATTTAAAGTATGTACATGGTATTGCTTGCACTTCATTCATTACTTTCATTTGTCCACTAATGCTAATGAAGTATTTTGGAAGGTTTTTAGGGCATTTGCTAATATAATGCAATTCGTATGAATGGTTTGTAAATCCGTATGAACACCAGCACTATTTAATTATATCTGGCTTTCTTTGATGGCTATTGATTTTTTTTTGAGTTGAACTAATACTAATACATTCGAATTTATTGGTTTGTTTCTGTAATACATATTTAGGGCATACCCTATCATAGAAATACTGGTGGTACCCATTCGTGTAAAATTGCTAAAGAAAGTAAGTTGATTAAAAAGCCTCATTTATTTTTCGTGCAGTATTAGATTAATATTTTTTCGGGTAACTTAATGAGGAAATGTTTTCAATATTTTGAATTCAACATTATTCGTTCAAAAGAACTAAAGCATAAATTTTGAGGTAAAATTTAGTTTCATTTATAAAAGACTAATTTGATATCATATCAAATTAAAATGTCGATAGTTTTACTACAGGAATAAGTTTTGTTTGACTCCCGCTAACTATAGCGCCTTCTGATAGAGGAACGATATATGACACATTAAATAAATTACTTGAGCGCCATAATATTTTAGGTCTGGAAATTGTCCGATAAACATATTTACACTGTCCAGAGATAGTAACCTGTTATTATCCCGTTTTGCACTCATAAATACGCTACAATGCAATATCAAATATTGATCGTGCAATTACTGATCAATGCAATAAAAACCAGTATGTAACTAAACTTACAACTTTCTACAACACACGCGATGTTATTACTAAAGGTTACGAAACATTATCTTGAAACCAGTTTTGCGCGTCTTCAGACAATTGCCCTTTCTCTTTACTTACTATTGCATTCCGCAGCTACGTTTTCGTCATCTGTAAAATATATTTATTAGTAACGTGAAATATATGAACATAGATTAGTAAATTGTGAGTCTAACAAAGAGAACTGTACCAATAAAAAACTTTATTTTTCAACTTAGCAATCGATCGAAACATGACTGTCAAAATTTCCTTTCATTTCCACCGTAAGAGTGCTTGTTATTTTAATTAAAAGTGAACTATTTTTAGTTTGCTTTTAAACACGAAAAAAGTGGAATACCGATCTAAGTTCTTGTGTTTTAAGAACAAAGCAAAGCTAAGGAATCTGCTTACGGGGACCAATTTCCATGAGCAACGTAACACCTAAAAAACATGTATACTCCAGAAATAATTAAAAAGGTATATGATCCTAGATGATTGTCGAATAAAATTATGCAAAGTAGACAAATCCCAATCTTGTGTATGTCTTTGGAATTTCAGTTCTTGTGCATCGTGTTTACGCAAAATATTAAAAACAGTTGCAGAGCAAATAGCTGCAGCTTAGGCTGTGAAGATAACAACTTGTATCTTAGAGTTGTCTGGGCATTCTTGCTGACGTTTTACTGAATATATTTGATAGTTTCTTTTTCTTGCACTGTACAATGATGTTTCTTCAATCGTTTCTTTGGCAGTATTGACTGTATTTTGAACAGTACTGTATGCGCAAGTGAAAATAATAAGTAACTTTCAACTCCTGTGAAACCTAAAATAAAAATTAATCTTAAATAAATCTTTAATCCCTAATAGAGCCTTAAAAAGATTCTGATAACTTAACTCAATAAAAGAAACGGCAAATCCAGAAAAACAATATATATATATATATATATATATATATATATATATATATATATGTATATATATATATATATATATTATACAAAACTCCAACGGGAAAAGCATATATTTGAAAAAGAAAAATCACATTATCTGGCGCTGTCACAGAACCACGATTTACATTCTCCCGGGTTTTTAATGGAACTGTAAGAATCTTTTTATTGATTCTTATAGTTCCAGCAATTTTAAGAATCACGCAGGGATTACGCATTTTTTGTTACTGCAGGTGTTCGTGGAATAAGATATAGTAGAGTGGTATTACCTCCTCCTTTGATAAAAAAATATGAAAAATTGAACGAAAATGTGTTTGAAATTTAATGTAAGGTGAGGGATTGATTGATTGAGACAATTTATTACCTCCTTTGTTTTAATAAATAATAATAGGGATATTATTTAACAGAGAATATTTATTTGCACGTGTTGGTTAGTCAGTTTATTACGAGCGCGTGTTCGACTAGCTAAAGCACTGTAATAAATGCAAATAAAAGACAAGAAAGTAATATAATTGAATGTAATGTGAGGTGAGGAGTTAATAATTAATAGTTGTGTACAATGAGCACCAAAAGTCCAGGACGCGTGCCAAGCTGAAAGAAAGATTATTAGTGGAATAAAACGACAGAAATGCCTTTAAAATTTTATTCACAAGTTAAATGAATTCTTAAAGCTTGAATGTGTTAAATAGAAATAGTTAACAAGAACTAGAGCAACAAATAAAATATGATGAACGTAATAGCAAAGCTGCAATAAAAGGTAAGTCTGGATGTACGAAGGCTGCTAATAAAATATAAAATAAAAGGTTAGATTAAATGTGCATCGGGCGATGCATATACTTGCGTTTGTTCCTGGATCAGGAAGGTGTATTTATATTCCGCGTTCGGGAAATTAAACACGAGGTCACAAGGAGCGCGAATAAAGGTTCGCGGCACAAACACGTGACAGACGCGTGTAGTCTCACTGACGACAGAAAAGCGAAGAGGAGTGGTTCTCTTACGGTTATGGCTTTTATAAGGAACCCTTAGGTTGAGGGGCTATGTGTGCGTGTCATGTTTGAATTAACCAATAGCAAACAGGGACAGGCACGCTACCACTTGGGCGGGAAACGAATTAGCTACATTAAAATTGATTTTAATTTCAATATAAGCATACACAGAATAGTAGACGTGTATTCTGTGTAAAAGAAATACCAAATTGGGATTGGTATTTGAATCGCGAATTGCATTTAGAAATCAATATAACTAAGTTGATATCGAATTTAGTGAAAAGTTTTGTAACTTCGAGTACAGTTTTTGGTACCTGATTTCGGTGTTTTATTGCAACCTTGACCATCGTACGTGACTAACACAAAAGGGACTCTGCATCTGAATATATATACGAGGACCGGACAAATAATGACAGTATAATAATTTAGGAATTCAAGATCGAATTGTATTTTAAATAAAATAAATTAATCTTAAAAACGATACAAAAAATTATTATATATAGAGAGTGTAACAGTGGTTAATCTAATTGCATGTATAATAATAATAATATTCTTTAATGTCCAACAGAACAAGCCATTTATAGGACAAATGCAATACAGTATGTAGAGTAAAACAAAAAATCTTAATTCGCAAACTAAAACATACATAAGACTTAATTAATACACACTATTACACTCTTAATTTCTTATATCGTCTTTAAATTAAATTAATTATTTAATTTAAAATACAATTCGATCTTGAATTCCTAAATTATTATACTGTCATTATTTGTCCGGTCCTCGTATATATTCAGATACAGAGTCCTTTTGTGTTAATCACGTTCGGTTGGTCAAAGCTGCAATAAAAACCGTAATCAGGTACCCAAGAATATACTGGAAGTTGGTACATTCTTTCCACTGACTCATATTCGATATCAATTCAGTTATATTGATTTCTAAATGCAATTCGCGATTCAAATACCAATCCCGATTTTCTTTCCTTTACACAGAATACACGTCTATTATTCTGTGTATATAATTTGCTTAATACTTATATTGAAATTAAGATCACAATTTTAATGTATGCTAATTTGTTTGCGCGCCAATCTCTAGCGTCTCTATACTCTCGTGTCATTGGTTCGTTCAAACATGACACGCACACCTTACCTTCTAGCTTACCGCGGGGTTCTTTAAAAAGCCACAGCTTGTAAGAGAACAGTCCTCTTTGCCTTCTGCGATGATCCAGGCTGCAGGCAGTCCTTCCACGTGTTTGTGTCGCTAACAGTTATTCGCGTTTTTAGTGACGACGTGTTTAATTTAGCGTTCGCGGAATATACACAGCATCCTGACCCAGGATATACACACACAAACACGCAAGTAACTCACGTATCGTCTGATATATATTTTAATCTAACCCTTTTTTATATTTACTTAAACAGCTTTATATCTTTAGCTTTACTTTTATTACAGCTCTGCCATTATGCTTATCTTATTTTATTTGTTGCTCTCGATCTTATTAATTATTTTTATTTAATATATTCAAGCCTTAAGAATTAATTTAACTTAGAGAATAAAATTTTAAGGGCAATCCTGTTGTTTTATTTCCACTAATAATCTTTCTTTCAGCTTGGCGCACGTCTTGGACTTCCGATACTCATTGTAAACCTACTAATTATTAACTCCTTACATTATATTCAATTACATTACTTTCTTTTTTATTTGCATTCGTTACAGCTCTTCAGCTAGCCGAATACGCACTCGTAATAAATTTACTAACCATCACGTGCAAATAAATATTCTCCATCAAATAATATCTCTATTATTATTTATTAAAACAAAGGAGGTAATAAATTGTCTCAATTAAAAGAGAAGGAGGTGTAATAACACGAAATTAAATATTTAATTACAAACTACTGAAGTGGAACAACACCTGATTTAAGGTGTGTCCTGATTCCAAAAAAGGGGTCAAGACACATCCTGTAAGCGTTCCTGCACATAAGCTAGCGGTGAGGCCAGAAGAACATTAGTCCTAGCTCTCGGAGTAATAAACGAGTCGCGAGATCTAGTGGCATGAGATGGTACCAGTAAACAAACCTAAGCCAACAATGACGGGGCATCCACACCACTATTAACTAAGTTAATAAGGAACTTGGCACTTGGAACATCCCTTCGGTAAGACAAGGATTGGAAGTTATGCTTTTGCAGTAGACCCTCATAATCTACTCTCCGCAGTGGGTATGTACCATCAAGACGATAGGATAAATATTTCAAAAATCTTTTCTGGATTCTCTCCAGAAAGAGACGCTGATAAATATAGCGAGAATACCAGACCACAGAGGCGTACTCCAGCTTAGTGCAAACAAATGCCGATAGGAACGCACCAGGAAACCCAGAGATCGAGATGCCGAAGCACATACCGCAGTCATGCTGTCCGCAAACTCCAATCTGGAGTCAAACAAACATGATCCCAAGATCCATAATTCCCCATTTCCTTAAGATAATAGTGTTTTTGACAGTGTGATGTAGTATAATGGGATTATTAATCTTAGCATAAATGACCACAGCACACTTATCAACATTAACAGTTATATCGTTCTGCACATACCAATCATTGGTTGTATCAAGATTATGTTGCAGAATCTGACAGTCACCATTAGTGAGTATATTAGAAAAAATTTTTTAAGTCCGCGGCGTATGCTAAGGCATTACAAACCAGACGTTGAAAGAGGTCGTTTATGAAGATATTAAATAGTAAAAGTCTGAAAGTAGATCCCTGTGGAACGCCAGAAGACACAGTGTACACATTTGAGGAGAACTCATTATACGATACATAGCAACTTCTATTGTGTAAATAAGAAGCTATTAGATTAATTATGTTTTGACACAGTCCGAAGCTGGAAAACTTAGAAAGTAAGAGCGAGTGGTTAATTGTACCAAAAGCCTTCGGGAAATCAGTGTAAACGACATCAACCTGTTGCCTATTCTCTATTGATTCACTAATAAATTGCATACAATGAAATTTATATGGTATAGATATGCTTATGTATGTACATATGTACTGATTTACTTTTATAAATAAAAATAGAAAAAGGTATACGAGATCCATATTCACAAGTATGTTATATGCATCGGAATTTTAAAAAAATGTAATTCAAATGAACTTGCACGTTTGATTTATAATTGTAAGGTGTATGACCTCTTTTGTAAAAACTGATTCATCAAGGAATGATTTTATGCATAGATTGTCACTGTAAAACATTGGGTTGTTTGACGTAAAATCTTACAGATCTTACAGAGTAAATAGACTATTTGTAAGTACTAAACACAACATATATACAATACAACTGTGTATAATTGTAACATCTTTATCTATATCTATATTTAGACTTTATATAATATTATCAGTTTTAGAACTAACAAATACATATTTAATCAATAAAATCAGGAAAACAATCTAAAATATCTAAACATATGTACGTCTATCTACATGATATGGAGACCTAAATATGTGATGATGTGTTTATTTGTCTTTTAGATTAGTGACGTTTTTGTATACTGAGCAAGTATGTACATAGATATGTAGATATACATACGAAGGATAAAGATAAGTATTTTTGGTATACATGTAAAACATATATTCGAATATAAAATAATATTTTGTTCACGTACACTATTAAAATAATTGTTTATATTTTATTAAGTTTAAAAAAAATAATTATTTAAATTCTTTAAAAGATTAAAATTTTTAGTCGAGTAATTTATAAATAAAGTTTAATAATTTTTCGTGAGGGAGGACCTGTGTTGAATAAACTGGTCTTAATTAAGAAAGTGTCAGGACTTGACTTCATGAATTATAATTTCTTTTCAATAAAATAATTTACTGCAATCACTTATGTCGTGAAAAGGTTGTTCATTGTGAACATTTCTAGATTTCATTTGTGATGCAAATGTGAATGTAACATATATTAACTTGTTTTTAGGTTAAGCATTATTCACCTAAGATTAAGACAATATATTTACCTTGATAGTATTATTATCCGGTCGCTATTTCTATTGTTGACAGTAACTTGATAATCTTATGTCAGTAAAAAAATGGAACTAACTCGCGAACATTTTCGTGTAATCAGTTTTCATAACTTTCGGCGTCGATTATCTTAACAAGAATGCATCGACGAGGTGAATTCTTAATATGGCGATGAAGCACCATCGAAAACTACAGTATATCGTTGGTATAGTGAATTCAAACTTGGACGGGGTTCTTTGGACGATGAATTTCGTGAAGGTTGTCCCACAAATGTTGTGTCGGAAAACATTAATGCAGTGTCTGAATTGATAATGCAAGACCGTCATCTGACATACCGTGAGATCGAGGCATCTCTAGATATTAGTAGCACCAGCGTGTATAAGATCCTGCACGAACATTAACTATGTCCACGTTAGGTACCATATAATTTGACAACTTTGCGGCTGATACTTTGGGAACCCCTGGGTTAAATCAAAGCCATTAAACTTAACTAATAATAATAATAATGGAATATTTAACGAAAATACAGGGATAACTCACATCCCAAAGATCTATAAAACAACATAAACGAAATGTACATAGAAATTTTATTAAATTAAACAAATTCGTTTCTTCCTAGTACTGTAAGGTGTAAGTACTGAAAAGGTGACCGACCACATTATAACTTAATGAAAATAAGATGATCTGAAAAAAAGTTATGTGACTTACTTTACAGGATAATTCCAATAATTCTATGTACGAACGGCGACGTTTATAATACGGTATCGTGTGGTATCGTCCGGCATAACATGTTTGCAGTAGTACGTGGTTAGTCATAGTTAATTTGTAACATTGTGCAACATTGAATTTATAGTTTATGTATATATATATATATATCTATAGCTTTGTATAAATAAAATTAAGTGTACAAAGGCTACTATCGGGTAAGTACTAAGTTGTTTTTTTAATATAAAAGGATCTAGTAATAAATACATTAATATTTATCATCACTTTATGATTTATATTATTTCCTTTAATAGTTATACAGATATTCATAGAAAAATTAATACCGTCTTAATTGATTATTATATTGCAATAACTCTTCGTCATAATTGTGACATTTCTTCAAGTTGATACTAGTTATACAGGGATGTTTCAAAAATGAAAATGAATTACAGCATTTCTGAAAAAGGGTGAATATCGTTTGTTTTAAATTATGTAATATATTTTTTATGTCGTTTGATATAATTTTAAATTCTCTTGTAATTGCATATAACATTCTCTACAACCAAAGTTAATATCTTTCAAGTTACAGATAATTTAATATAAATAAACTTATTCTGTAGTAAGAAATTAGATATTACTAACCATA